>VYZP01052897.1:25732-73888 GCA_013400635.1 Hypocryptadius cinnamomeus
AAAAAAAAAAAAAAAAAAAAAAGAGGGTCAGATGTGCAGTCACACATGCAGATTATTTCTTTAATTGCTATCTCCATTACAGAGATAAAGTAGAATAGGGTAAGTCCTCCATTACATAGGATAAAGTAATTGAGCAAGAATGTACCTATGACATGAGAGAAGTCACTGACTATGTGACCCATATTTTAATGGTGTGATACCAAGGTCAGGAGAATCAGTGGAAAATCTCCCGTGATTTTAATGGCTGATACAATAATGTAAACTCAGTATAATCAAGTGGTTAGAGCAATGGGCATGAACCTAGGAAGACTGGCCCACTTCTCTGCTACATGTATGTTCAATCTCATGTTTTAACTCTCACAGTTAACAAGATTTCTACTTGCTCAGTGAACATTCTGATGTTGCTGCTCTCACACCAGTGTTTTAATGGTCTTGTTGAAACAGCTTCGTGGCACTTCTCTCTACAGTGCAGTCCAGGAGGATGTGGTGTCTCTCTTAAACTTTTGTGTGTGCAGCTTTACAGTGAACATTTAGGGAATGGTGCCAGATGCAAGTGTATTTGCCACTCAACTCCTTGATGGTTTTGCTTGATGGTTGTTCCAGAAATGGAACTTTCTTTAGTGGCTCAAATGTGGCAGGACCTAATGCTTCGCTCCAGCTACCCCATACCTACCTCTACTATAAAAGCTGCTCCAGTGAATGAGCATGACACTCACCCCATGAAAACTTTGTCCAAGTACATACTTGGTCATGAGTGATATGTGAGCTGGTTTCCACATCCATCTGTCAGTGTTAACAATGGCATGTACTGTCCAAGGCTGTTCAGACAAACAAGTGGGAGATGCAGCCACGTTTTGCAATTATGCTCTTATTGGAAAAAATAATTTGTATTGCTTTCATTCTTTGTCTTTGCCTTGTGCCTTGTGCCATGATATTCATCTCTAAGTGAAGATGTCCTGACACCAGCTGGATTGTAAATGTGGGTGCAAATACAATTTTGTGCCATATTGTGTCACTCTCCTGCTTTTAGTCTTTCTGTATGTGAGTCGCTGTAATGTACTGTGCAGAAGCTGTGATGCATGGCAGGTATCAAGGCTGGCATATCAGCCTACATGTGCCAGATGATGGTGTACTTCTCCCACCTATGCTTTTCTTCCAGGATTCCTGGGTTAAGGAAGCAGGCAGGATAGACACTGAGCAGTCGGTCAGAATACATTCGAAGGCATGCAGGACAAGCCCCAGGATTTATTTTATGTGCTTCAGATGCCATTTTAAACTGGCTTCTTTCCCTACTCAGTGTCTCTGTAACACGTAGGTAATTCTCCCCTCCAGACCCTTACACCTTTTTGGTTAGCTCAGAGAGCAGTGTTGATCTTTCCCACCTGGACTGCAGCTATCACGCAGTGCCTGTCATTCTCATACAGATCAAAAAGGATTTTGCAGGCTGCTGCCCTTGATCTGTGCCTTATATGTCAGTGTTAAATGCTTCAGCTGAGAGATGCCTGCTTAAAATACATCCTTACCATCAAACCAAAAGGTCCTGAGGCATGTGGAGCACTGCTTAGTAATGCCTCTGAGAGGAAGTCCTGGCCACCATGGCATCAGCAAGGCTTCCTGCAGCACCTGGCATTTTTGATGGAGATCATCCATCCAAGTAGTGACCTAATGCAACCCTGTGTAACTTTTTGAGCCCATGAGATAGCAGTGTATGTGCACATGTTAGGGTTTCCTTTTCGAAGGCAATTCGATGTGGTTAACAAATTCTGCACTCCAGGTACTCTTCATCCTACAGCTGCAACTGCTAGCACTTTTATAAAGCTGTCTTAATTACCAGTGACCCTGTGCTCTTCAAATGCATCAGCAGTACAAGGGATGATTCAGGATGACAGGGTCACAAGCAATGGGAAAGAGTGTCTGATCCATGCCCCACTTACATACATCTCTAGCTCATAAACTATCTGCCCTAGATTAAAAAAAATATTCATGCCAAGAACTCTGTTTCTGTAGAATTTAAAAGGACTTGGGTTCCAGCCCTCTTTTATTAAAGTGTTTGTAGGATCAAATAAGACACAAGCACTAGGAAAGAACATGTTAAAAAAATGATTTGTGGATGTGAAAGCTGGTAAATTTGAGTCTTCTGGAGAAAAACGATTTTCACCCTCAGCCTAAAGTTAACCATTGCCTCTAAATTAACTTTTAACATTTGATATGAATTGCAAAAACATTTATGATTTTATGTCAAAAGATGACACTGACAGCTGAGAAGAATTGCCAGTTGACATGATAAGAACCCAATGCCCAAATTTGCTGTTGCTAAAAGTCGCCCTCAGGAAGTCAACAAGCTCTAGAAAGTTATTCCCATCACTGAGGATTTTTCCACAATGGCAATGCTTTTGGGGGAGTCAAGGGTATCGCTGCCTAGGAAAATGTTTGTCTCTCCTCATCCCCTCCACCACCAGCTCTGCCCTGATCAGCAAACACAAGGAGGAGTTATTACATGCTACTTTCATTGCAGTAAAATAATTTAAATTATTTAAATCATTTAGAAATGAGAAATTACAAAGTAGCCTCAAGTGCATGCTTAGGTGCTTTGATGAATAAAAGCTCTCATACAACATGTAAAACAATCAAAATACTCCACTCCAAAACCAAGATGTTTATAAAAAAGACATCTATCATGTTGCTCCAAGAGCTAATCTCACATCCTCCTCTGTCCTTACAACGGTGTCCTAATATTATGTTATAATAAAATATTCTTTTTAAATAAATTATGGGAAAATAATTCAGTCTTGAATGTTCTATTATTTGGAAATCTAAATACTTATATCTTTTGCTTAAAAATACAAATAATCCTCAGCATGGTTCTCTTTAGTGTGGCATAATATTAAGTCAAAAAGAGACATAGCTCTCCTCCTCTTACTCAAGGAAATTCATACTGGAAGATCTTACTGGTGTGATTGTTGTGGCCACACTAATGTGATTCTGCAGCCCATCATACAAAGTTCATCAACATGGAAAAACCAAAGACTTCAGTCCTGCCAAAACTTTAGGAAATATCGGTTCAGCTAAGCTGCCATAACCACTTATTTATAAATCAGTTGAAATAAACATATCCAGAAAGACTTCAAAAATTTATGAGAAATTCTATTTTTCAAGATTTTATTTTCCCCCAGTTTCTCTGGATTGCTCAAAACTAAGGGAAAGGAAGAATTAAAAACTAGCTGTAAAACCACCAAAACATGAAAACAGAGGGGACCACCAGGTATGTAATGTACCTTATGTAATTAGTTCATTTTTGGAACTCTTGCTCAGAAGTACCTACATTTCAAATACAATTTGTTCCTGTAGTTTCTTATACCTCAATCACTGTTTATATTTAAAGTTATTTAGCATCCTCTCCAAGCACTGAGGGTTTCTGATGACAACAAGTACAAGAATAACATGAGAACCAACTATTTGTTGTGATAAGAACATAGTTTTCTCCAAGGCTTTCTGCCAATCTCTCATTTCTCTACCCAGTGTGACAATCCAATGCTTTTTTTACTTGTAATCCCTTACCTGTAACTGGGTGTTATTTTGCCCATGATAACTACGTTTCTCCTCTCTATTTGCTCATATTGCTCCTAGGTCAACCAGACCTGTGTATTAAAAATGCAGATAGATAAAACATGTGTCCATAAAGGAAAAAAATCTGTTTTGTTAATAGAACAATGTGTTCTCTTTTATGTAAGTAATCCTCTAAACAATGGAAAGATAGGCCAGATAAAGCATTAGAGAAGTGTTTTTGATGGTAATGTTAAACTAGTAACTCTTTTATGTTCCAGTTTAAAATAGAAGTAGTGCATGACCAACACATTCTTTTCTCTTGAGAAAGTCTGAATACATACCAATGGAAGAGACATGGTGGCCAAAGTCTGAGACATCAAAGGATGCTCCTCAGAGCCCTGCCACCTTTGCCACATTCCCAAAGTACCCACAAATGAGACAAGGAAAAAACAGAAGCAGGCAAACTTGGTGTGTGTTCATCTACAGAACATCAAATCCCAGCTGTCTCCTGCAACACGATCAAAACAATGAAAGTGGAGGGCTATCTAGAATGATGACTGCTAGAAAAGCCCTGAAATGTGCTACTCTGACTCACCTACCTGCCTGTTGTTCGCTTAGATCTACTTTGAAAAACACCACGAGCATGGGGGCTTTATAGACTTTTATTCTGTTCTTAAGAAAGCTTTCCACAACAGCCAAATTTTCTGCAAGGTGAATCACCCACGGGAGAGGTTCTACAACTTCCACACACCACCTCACCCACCTCTAGGGGAGGCACACGAGGGCAAGAGCGGCAGGCACAGCCGAGCCCCCGGCAGAGCGCAGGGATGACATAGGAGGGCATCTCTCCGCTCCGCTTTCCTCCGGCACCCCTGAGCCATTCGCCGGGCTTCTCGCACTGCTGGGAGCCGCCCCCTCCGCCTTCTCTCCCGCCCCCTGCCCGGCCAAGCCCTTCTCCATCGGGAGCTGCGAGCCGCAGCCCCCCGGTGCAGCCCGGCCGGGTCCCCGCTCCGCTCCCGCAGCCCGGCGGCTCCTGCGCGGTGCCAGCGCCACCGCCGGGACCGCCCGGGCTCGCACAGCGAGGGAAGGTGGATCTGTTCTCTCTGTTCTACGTTTAATAATCTTAAAGTTTCTGGTCATTCCCGAAGCTCATCTTGCTCGCAAAGGCACGCACTCGTAGCAGAGGGATCCCCGGGGAAGGAGATGCGTCACTGTGGAATGAACGCTCAGCGTTAGCGCCTTGGACAAAAAACGCAGCTTGGGTCCTCCAACTTCATCCCCCCCTCCAAAATCTGGTTTGATTTTGCTCTTCCCTCGTCTAGCTTCTCACCCATTAAAAAAATAGAAAAGCATTACTTTTTCAGCTCTGCTTTCTCCAGACAGATTTGGCTTGCTCCAAAGCCTCTGTGATTAAACACACAGTAAATAGTAGTCGGACCAAAATTCTCTAAGCCTGTGACTTTTTTTGGTGCCAGTAAATCCCAGTGCACCTTCTCTTCAGCTGCCCTCAATTTCCTTGACTCTCATAAGGCTGTCGTGTACATCTGGACCTGGCTCCCACTTCCATTGCAATGTTTTCATTCTCTTTCAGATTCCTCTCTGAAAAGCTGCAGACCATTAAATCTACATGTTTTCTGAAATCTTTAGAGCAATTTAAGGATTTGATCACTTTTTTTTTCCCCTTTGGAAATCCCCAGCCTGAAAAAATCACCTTCAAAATGTCAAAAATGTTGAATTTTCAGTTTTTATTTCTTGTCAAAGGGAAAAGCTAAAAAAAAATAAGAATATTGTAATACAGTTTTAACTTGGGGGGGGGGGCAGGAATCCATTTTCTTGAGAAATATAAGCCGATGTGACCCTAAAACGCTGAGTGCTGTCATTACTATTCTGCAATACAGAAGTGAGAAAACCTTATCTGATAATATAGAAACAGCAGATCTCCAGCCTGTGTCATGTAATTTGGTCTTTTTGGTAGCTTTTTGTTCGAGCAGAAGATCTCTGCCACAATGTGTCCAGTACATCTGTGATTTCTCTCATTTGAGCCAGAAGCACCATGGGGCAGACACAGTCTTTCTTGACTTTTCTAAGCGAGTAATTATTTGGTTTGGTTTTTTTTTTTTCCTGTGGTTCAGAATACAAAGAAGAGTGACTTGACAGAATCTGGTGATTTATCACAGAGGAATTTAGAGGTAGCAAGTAATAAAATTTTATTAAATGGAGACAAGCAGGGGGAGCATACATGTGCAGTTAGAAGTCACTCTTTTTTCCTGCTCACCAGATCATCACTCTACACCGCCGCTGGGAGAATGAAAGCTTTTGAAATAAACAAAGTGCTGCTGTCAAAAGCAGAATAGTCTAAAGTGCAGAAATTAGAAGAGTAAATGGATCTGGAATTACCATGGGAATAGGAAGGAGACAAAATGCATATCTAGCAGCATTTGGGGTCTAGCCAGACGTGTACTTAGCAGCAGCTTTGCCAGGGACAGGCACTGCTGTCCACTGTTCTTTGCTGCCCCTACCGATCTGCTGGCAGAGCGGGTTACCCGAGCACTGCCCGGCTTGCTCCACTTCCAAGGAGGCCAGGTTAGTTCAGATAAACAGTAAGGCTCAGCTAATCTAGTGCATTTTGTAAAAATAGGTTAGAGGAAGGTTGTATGAGCAGTGGTCCTAGCACAGTGGAAGGGATTTGGGATTCCTGATAACCACCCAGAGACAGGCTGCGGTCACTAATATCTCCCACCAGCACAGTTGAAGCTGGAAGAACACATCTGTTCACCTCCTGAAGAGGACTAGATTTCTGGTCTGCTAATCTCATTTTCCACTACATATTCAGTCAAAATAGCCCCTCAATGGCTGGAGATTCCTCTGTTCCTTCAGCAGTATTAATTTCGCAAAAGTAAATGAAAAGTGAATGTTAGTGTTTGGAGCCTGATCCAAACAGGGTGTATGAACAGCATAAAAGTACATAGCCCTGCTATATCTCATCCTTTGCTGCTCTTAATACTCTGAGTTCTTAAATCAGGCAGCTCCATGCAGCTTTAATTTAGTGAAGGGCCAAGCAGCTATGAATTAAGGAGCCATAGGGCTGAGCTTCCAGCAATCTGTTCTCTCCCAAATGTCCAATTAGAAGAGATAACACATTCAGAGATAAATTCCTGGCAAGAGCTGAGGATGAGATTTTGCTTGTATCAACAATGTGGTCAACACTTTGAGAATGATATATGAAAATAATGCAAGACAAAGATCTAAAATGTTTAAACAAGAGATCAGTTATGGGCCTCTCAGAGGTGGTAAAGGTAAATTATTAAAGAATTTATAATTACATTCATGCCTAATTATTAATAAACAAGGATAGCTAACAGATGCTGCAGCAGATTTACATTTCCTAAGGAAACAAGAAGAATTATGTAAGAAAATCAGGATCAGCAAAACGATTAGGTCAGGAAGCCGAAATGCCTGTACATGACAAAGAAGCTTCTGCCAAAACTATTCAGGAGGAAGAAGTTAAAAAAAATTTAAAAAAAAAAAAAAAAAAAAGAGAGATTCTTTTGCACTAATAGATTGAAGAAAGCTGACACAACACCTATGGTGAGACTGTTTCACAAATTGAAAATGGGGATCAGATCCAAACCAGAATGTTTAATTCTTACTGATGCCATTCAAGTGACTTCACCACATGTTGAACATGAAAACAAATTGATCTCTGTTTTCTTAAACATATGAATGAATACTCCAGACCACTGTGGTGAAAACTTCATCAGAGAAATATAAAATGTATTGCTTAGAAAAATTAATGCCAAAGCACGGAATAGAAATCATGATGAGTAAACTGGATAGAAAGCTTGGAAGAAGTTACAGTGGGTCAGCAGGAGAAATTCTACCCCAGCGGATTTAAGATCTGTGGAGATACCAATGCAGTACTCAGCACTAGACTGTATGATTTGCAAATAGTGTAACAGAAACTGCTGAAGAGATAAAGAAATTTGATTTGATTGTTAAGACAAGAGGTATTTGAAATTGGAGAGAATCATGAAAATCTATTTTGAAATATTATTTCTTGTTTATTTATGACCTGGAAAAAATCCCTGAAGGAATTACTCATGTTTTCAGAGAAACAGCTAATGAGTTTAACAGATAAAGATATAAAGTGATAAAATAAACTTGTATGAAATGTAAAATAAAACCTAGCAATTAATTGCTGGGAAACAGAGCATTGTGGCAGCATTAAACACTTATTTAACATGAAACTATCGAACATAAAAAGAAAATAAATGGAATACAACTGAACTTCAAGCTCAGGATTTTTTTTACAATGAAGAAAAACATAAAACACTCAAATACTCTTCAGCAGAACCAGGGTACCCCTGACAAAAATGGCACATTAATGTTACTGTGCAGTGCTCAGGAAGACAAGCCCAGCAGCTGTACCTGCCCTTGCTTAAACAAATGTATTACAAGGCTACATTTATATGAAGACAATTTGGCATTGGAATTTCATCAATAAGATTACTAAAGTCACTTTTTTGTTCCCTGGCACAGACTGACCAGGGCAGAAACAATGAAAGGCACTGGGTATTGCCAGGTTTTAATCATGGTTCTACCACACTCAGATGGTATCAGGTCCTTCATATTCTCTGAGTACAGAGTAATGGCTTTTCACAAGACCACATTTAAAACTTATCCCAGAAGTCTTTGGAGATAATTCCTGTTAAGTTTTCATCTGATTTAAATACCTCTATTGACTGATTGCTACTGAAAGGTTCAAAAAATTTCCTACTAGGGTATCTTCTCCTTTTAAGTAAGGAGGAAATTACAATAGGCTTACAGTCAGTGGAAAGCAGTATTTTCATTCCTTATCTATTAAATACTTGTAGAAAAGATCGTTCTCTCAGTATAGAAACAAGTCTGTACATTTAACATTGATGAAAACTGTTAATCTCAATGGGAACAGTTTGATTTAGGACACAGAATACTTTCCATCCCCTAGAATCCATTCAGACCACTTCTTCTGCCATTGCATGCCAATAACGTATGTCCAACCACAAGATAAAAATCATCCAGTCTCCCATTTGCAAATCTCGAGCCCCACTTCACTTACACCCAAAAATATCCTGCCTGCTGTTTCCTCCTCATCCTTTTGGCAATTGCCATGATTACATGCATGGAAAAACATTATTAGGAAAGTCTAACGGATTTTAATTGTTTGCATTGCAAATGTTTCTCCCTGGTGGAAAAAAAGCTCTAATCATATTGTCTCATTGCTCATTCTTTACTCTTCTTCCTGTTGTCTCTATTGCTCTCTCTCCTTCTGTTCATTCTTCTCTCCAACCTGCTTCCCCAAATACACTGCCATGACATTCTCTTTACTCTTCCTTGCCCTGCAGGGAAGCTCATTTCTCCCCCCTTTCTATCTCTTGGTGATGTCACTTCTTCTCTAACAGAATCTGCAGCAGAATCCATCTCCTCCTCCTTGCTTCCCACGAGCCATATGCAGAAGCAGTAGCAGAAATCAGGAGACAGCAAATGAGCCCTGCAAAGATCAGGTCTCTGCACATGGTAGGCAAGCACTCTGGTGAATGAACACAGGCTGAAAGCCATTTTAGATTGAGAGATCCTTTTTCTAGCAATAAAGCAGAAATTCCTAGATTGAAATACTGGTTGGTGCCTCAACAGCCTGGCGGTGCCTCGAGGCTTTGCAGAAAATTGAGATCTCACAACTGTTTGGGTGCTCTACAAACACAGCAAAACCAGTTCTCTCTTCAGAAACCTCACAGCCCAAACAGATCAAATATGCAAAGAGAGGGACAACAGGAATATTGAAAGGTCAAAAGATTTGCCCGAGGAAACAGAGTAGATCTCGTCTGTGAATACTTATTGATGACTTGTGAATTTATTTTCATTACTTATCCCATGGCCCAGTAGTAGTGGGGGAAAAAATCCTTTTTACATGCTTTCAGACCATCATGTAACATCTTTGCATCTAAATACACAAAACATGTTTTGCACATTTAATTGGTTAATATTGATAATCTCATAGCAAACTAGAAAAACTCATTCTATTTTGACACTGGCAGATACCACACTCTTTCTCTCCATTTGTCTCAATGCTAACAAACTTGCAGCAAAAGACAAAAGTTGTGAGTTTTGATAGGTTTTTTCTTTGAAGGAAATCACCTAAATAAGGTTTGTGGTTTTGGTATGGATTCTCACTTTTGGCACACTGTTAAGAGTTCTCTCTTCCTGCATGTCTGATGCAGGTGTGGGTTAGTACAGGGGGGGAAAAAAGGTGAATTTTCTTTCCCAGAAAGCCTCCCAGGTAATGCAAGGGTCAGAGATAATGGTTTAACAGTTCTCAGGAGCAGAGAATATCTACATATGGTTTGTGATTTAAGAACATTTTAATGATTTCAAATATATATGAGAAAAAAATGCCTTTAGAATGTCTTAAGGATTTTAATTAAAAAATAAAGCAGATATTTAGAAACATCTGGTAACAGCAAAGAAACCTGTTTGATAACTAGTTCCCAATGCAGTTGTAAATCACAGATGTCAGCAACTATGAAAATGTCTTTTTTTCCACTATATTTTTAGAGTCTAAAAAACTACTATAGACTTGTTTAGGATTGTGGCCTGGTGTGCCATTTTAAACAATAGGCAGTGCCAGTAAATAATGATGCAATTCAGCCTAAAGATGGGCTCACTTTGTTTTCAGAGTATGAGCTGGAAATCCTGAAACAAATTGACTGGTCTCTGCTCAGCTATAAAGTTTTGAGAGATATTAACAGTTCTATTGTTCTAAAAGCAGAGGATGTTTTGAGGGAAAACATAACTCAAAAACAAGTTGTCTGTCAAGAACTGAGGGCTTTCCACACATTTCTTTTGTTATGACAAAAAGCTTATGATACTTGGGTGCAAATACGTTCAAGCAGCTGAAGAAATTTAACCTGTAATTTGGTCATTTGTAGGGGGCAAGACGTAACACCAGCACTTTCTTTCCAAAAACTACAAATTCATTTCCTAGGCACAGAGAAACATACTGAAAATCAGCTGCTATGTTATCATAACCCTGAGACAGATTTCCAAAGGAATTTGCAGGTACTTGGGTACTTAGAGAAACTCGCCAAAATGCCAAAACATTCACTGCCACAGTCTGAAAATAGGAGTTGTGTCTTGTATGCTTGGACACTTTTGTAAACCTCACCAGTCATCTTTCTGTAGTTCTGAATATCCAAGTGTCTCCAGCCATCCAACCTCATCCAAGTAAATCCACTTTTGTAACCACGTGAAGTGCCTGACGTTTGTGTCTGACCACAGCGATGCCAACTGCTCAGCTTCCCTTGGCTTCTGCATTTCAGATAAAACACACAAATTCCACCAAGGCCCATTCTGCCACCAGCATTTGATAGAATTTTGTGCAGAATCCGTCTCTTATCCATTATCATTTGAGACACATTTATTAACATAAGCATAAATTTCTTGAGACCTGGAAACAAATATAACCAATATTGACTAGATTATTGTGCTTAATTAAATTAATCTTTACTAATAAAATAGGGGGAAAGTATGCATGGCTAATACTGCAATTTTTAAGTTTTAAGAAGAAAGGATTATTTTCCTCTGACTAGCTGTAAGATACCAGGGAAAATTTATCTTGTGTATTATCTAATAGGCCTTCCAGAACTAAAGACCACAGGAGGTAAGGCTAACAAAATTAATATGCAAAGAAGTTCAGCACTAGGGACCCATAATTTTCTTGCAAATGGTTTCACTTTAAGGATGAAACAACACAAGACAATACCAATTTCTTTCTTTTTTTTGCAAATAGATGATGCTTTAAAAAAATTAACACATGACAGCAGGTGGGAAGAAACTAGAGAAGTGGATATTCAAAGTGGAGAGTGACTACAAATTTGATTTGCTTAACATTTTACTAACTGATTTGAATTCACTCATATGTTAAAACAATGTCAGGAGGTATATTTAATTAAAACAAGATTGGTTGTCGTTCAGACATGAAGTAAACATTTTGTATACCTACTGAATTATTAAAGAGAATGAAAAATAATCTGACCTTCAGAAAGCAGAATCCTAAATAACAAGGACCGAGGAGATTCTACTTGGCCACATTTGAAAATTATGTTCAGTTTTGGCTTGTATTAAATAGTAACTGTTATAGAAATCATTACCAAATTCATTATTAATTAGAGGGCTTTAATAGCAAAGGAGTGCTTTCATTGCAGTCATAGATTTATATCACATCTGTATATGCAAGACTATTATGAAATATGATAAGAGAGAGTTAAACCATTCTGTCTTTTATGTTTGGAATTAACTTGGGCATTTAATATTCTGTTATTCCTATCTGCTTTGTAAGATGTCAGCAATATCCAGGTATTGTTTCTTGTAGTAAAGAGCTCATTGTGATTAGATTTCAAAAATATATGACTGCACCCCAGGAAATGGTTCAATCTAATAGTACTCCCATCAATTCAGAATAGGTGAGTGTCAGACAAGCTTCAAAGGTAACAAATCAGCACAGCATAATTCAGAATTTTAAAATCAAGACTTTGAAAACAGAGAAAGGTTACATATCTTGGCCTAAGCATATCAAAATTTGATGTTTATGTATGTCAAATGTAGTATATTATGGCAATAAAACATACTGACAAAAATGCTCTCTTTGGAATGAATCTTCATTTAGAACTGAGTGGTATTACATCAAGGAACATCTTGTTTTAACAAGAACATTGTAAGATACAATGTAAGACATACTGCAAGACATTAGCTTAAAATATATTTTCTATATTTTATTGCCCTTTCACATAAGAAAAACATAGCCTTTAAAAGTTCAATTCAGCTTTGAAAGATATGAGGAAGTAACTCCTGACAAGGGTTTAAGAATCTTTTTGCCTTTAGCCTTTGTAAGTCAAAAATTTTCTCTAACATATCATAGAAAAAAATGGTAAGTACAGTGTCCATGTTCTGAATAACAATTCAACCTGCAATTGAGTAGGTGTAATTACATGGGTAACTCCTGACTATCATGATTCTTCATGTTTGCAAGGGAGTACGTGTTTGTAGACCTGGGATCAAAGATTGTTATAAGTATGATTTCCTCAGAATAAAATTTAAACAATAAATTAAAAGCAGTGGGGAAGACAGAAAATCACCAATATCAAAATCTAAAACAATCCCATTCAAAGCTGTAGTTTGCACACGTAATTTTTTGTATTTCTGCAAAACTTTCCAAGACTTAAGATCCTAACATATTTTTGCTAAAACCAGTGGGAAGGTGATGAAGATACAATTCAGTACAAGGATATGAAAGACACACTATTTCATAAGAGAAAAATTAGATTAGTAGATCCCTCTGCTTCAAAACCATACACAAAAAGATCCCTGCATGCAGACACGTGAACTTCCATTGATTTTACTGAGAATATAACATTTAGTAAGAAATCTGATCAGTTTCATACCATTTTATTTATAAGACCATTATTACAGCACCTTTATGTAAAACAATTTCCTGAAATCAGTGTGGGTAACACAAGGATCCCCACTGAAGGAAGAGAGGCACACAGTGAAGAAGATATGTGTGCATAAGGGTTCCCAGGACTGTCCTGTGGTTTGATATGTCCCATCCCTAAATTTTTTCCTTAATTTTAAATATTTTTAAAAATTAATTCAGTTATTTAAATCTGAAAAGTTATATAAATAGGATTTGGTGTGGTGATTATCAGTTCTTAGGGATCATTATATTTAATTCAGATACCTAATTTAAGGCTTTGATCCTCAGGTCATAATAACAATAGCAACAAAAGTAAAATGCCGTATTTATAAATTTATACTATTGTAAATTCAGATACTTCTAAAAGACTAAAAATCAAGCTCCATTTGTTCAATATAAAAAGGCTTTGAAATGTAATCTCTGTAGGTTGATTGATGCATTACATAATGTCGTTTTTTGCTTTCTCTGTACAAACATGTTAAACATGCTTGATAGTTTTCTGAGTACACATAATTTCTTCCATTTCCCTTTGTGCTCAATCTATTATCTTTTACAGTGTTTAATAAATTAATGTGGGCAATCTAAAATTGAATTACTTTATCCATAATCAAATTAAT
Organism: Hypocryptadius cinnamomeus; assembly: GCA_013400635.1. Classification (NCBI taxonomy): domain Eukaryota; kingdom Metazoa; phylum Chordata; class Aves; order Passeriformes; family Zosteropidae; genus Hypocryptadius; species Hypocryptadius cinnamomeus. Next base: position 39,404 of record VYZP01052897.1, read on the forward strand.
TATATGTCAACATTTTCCAAGGCCATAAAATATGAATATCTAATAATAGCAATGTTTGCATTATGCTGTAACAGTTATAAAAGCTTTTTCTTTAAGGGACAGTAAGCAGATAATAAAGACTGTCAAAATTAAATACAATATCAGAGCTATTCCTTTTTTATTAGGCTTCTTTAATCTCTATAAATCATATCTTTATGGCCAGCAATGGGAATAAAGTTGGGTGGTTAGAGGAGGTTTTGTTAGCCAAATAAAATCATGTTTCTTCTCAAATTGTTCTTGTAACGTGAAAAAAAAAAAAGGAGTTCCTTAAGCTTACAGTCTTAGTTTTTTTCATTTAAAGGGTTATTGATCCCTCACAAACATAAAATCAGAGACTTTTAGGTGTTTCTGTGACCCCTCAGTGCAGACTGGCAACACATTTCAGGTCACTACAGCTGTACACAACATTCCTGCACGGAATTCCCTCTGTCCCAACACAACAGGAACAGTCAAAATTTCTTTTGCTCAGTAACACAGCAGAGTTTATTGGCTTGATTATACAGTGTGCCAGTCACCTTTGACACCTAATCCATACTTGTCCTGCAGAGGCTGACTGCTGAGCATCTGAGGAGAGGATCTCTGTCTTTCAACATCCCACAGCATCCCCTGAAAGCTGGATGCCCATGACTGGGCAGCACATTTACACCAGCTCTTCCTTCCCAGGCAGCTCCTGAGCCACAAGCTTTCCACAAAGGGTAGTAGCAAGAGGAATTTTGCTGTTTTATCCAGAATCTGGACAGGTTTTTAATTAATATCCCAGCTTCCCACTGAACCTGCAGCAGCAGCCTGAGCATCCTTGCTCTTTCCCAGTCTGGTTAAAATCTAGCACCTCATGGATCAGCCATTTCAAAAGGTCTGGGAAGTGTTTTCTCAGACTCTTCTGCAAGAACAGATGGCCCAAATAAATCACAGGCCTAAACCTCAGAACAGCTAAACCCCAAAAGCCCTGGTCCTCTCAACTTACAGCCAAAGGTTAGCTAGAACCCGGTCCTGGGAACCAAGAGAAGATGTATTTCCTTGTCCTCTGACTCCACCAGTAATGTGACAATTTTTCTGTAAAATTAGAGTGAAAGTAGATGGGAAAAACCTCTCAGTCACAGCAACAAGATCTTCCCAACAAGACTCCTGCAGCCACAGAGCAGCAAGGGATTGAGTAGTGATGCTGCTGCAGCAAATGCTCCATCCTTCCAGCTCTTCCCAGCACTCCCACTACACCCAGCCAGTCCTGGTGGCAGCTTTCTTGATCAAACATTTCTACTATTGCAGTTGGTTTCCCCAAGAGAGGAAGAATAAATCATTTCCTCTTCTGTTTAAACACAGTTGTCCTGTCTTGATATAACACCTCGGGTGCTCCAATGCAGGACATATAAATATAAAACATTAAAGGACCAACTGCATGCTCATGTGGCTCTGTCTCAGTATTGTCATCTTGGGCAAATATTTGATATTCCACCCTGCTTCTTGGTGGTCTCTGTTCTTTAAGCATCCTTGAAATTAAAAGACCATAAATCATGTTGCAAGGTTTTTTATATCACTGTTCAGAAATGAAAGCATTAAGCCATGCATTATGTTACCTACAGTCCAAGCAAAACAAGCAATTATATTGCCTCCAAATTCTGGAAATATACACAGGAGTCAAAAATCAACTGTGACTACACACTTAAGATGCAAAATAGACTTGTACCAAATTGAATTTCATTGAATATAAGGGTTTTTTTTTTTTGAGAAAGCAAACTTAGAGTTCTGTATGTTCTCCAATATTTGTGGAAGACAGAATTTCAAACTGATTTTTACATTTAACAAATGTGGTGTGTATTGCCTAAATTAATAACAATCTGAAGCTAAATCTGCTTTACAGTCATTATAGTGCAATTTTCCCCATCAAGAAATGCTGTGGACTTACTGTTTACCTTTCAGTTGATTTTATTTGCCAGATTATATACAAAATGGTCCCATGGGCTTGCTGAATATATGGGTGCTAACAATGAAAAATGTGCATAGTTTTAATACCAACTTTGTAAATTGCCTTAATAATAGCTTGTATAATGTAATAGTATTTTCAACCAGTACTTTTAATTTCTAGCTCATAAAGTCTTTTCATTGAACCCCAAGGGTGTAGCTATAAAAGTAAGATTTAATTTTGTATATAATGTGGCCTAAATTAGTTTTAAGGCAATAGGAGAAACATGCAGCTCAAAGAGATAAGACTGAAATTATTATAACTCGGTGAAATTTCCTATAGCAAAATTAATCATTATTTCCATTTTTACATAATTTGACATAAAAAATATAAGACTAATGTAGATCTAATCAAGGTATGTATTTTAAATCACTTCACCATAAATTACAAAGGCCATAAAAGTGTTGCAAACCATCTGACAGCAAATGATTTGAAGACACTTGCAAAGTTGACTACTTCTTTGGTGAAATGAGTTAATAAACAAATGCTACTCCAAAGTAACAAATGGTATATTTATGTTCATAACTTTGGCTAAAACTGGAAGTTCACACCCAGAAACTGACAGCACCCTCTCATGGCTTGTCATGCTTGTCAACTGTCTGTGACGTTTGGTCATTTTGCCTAAAAGTGCATTTCCTGGAATCATGTGATTATGCAAAACCTCAGTTTCTCATTTTCTAACCCTCCCAACTGCAGAGAAAATCTAGCAAGCATGAATGATAAAGCAGATGAAAGGAGACAGCACATAACAGACACAACATTATTTTCTCAGATTTTCTTTTTTTATTTATTCTGCTCATCTTTGTTCAGGGGCTTGACACATTCATGACTGCTTGGGCTTGGCAAATGTACTCTTTTGACCATTTTAAACACATTTTAAAAAATCTTAAAGGCCATCAGACTTGTACAAAATCATTTATTCTATAAGAAAATAATTGTGTTTAGCTAAGATTTATTTTAAGTACATTACGTAAAGCAGGGACCAAAATTTTTCCTGACGTGTTGGCTGTGACTGCTTTTCTGTAGGCACATATCTTCCAATCCTAGATGCTTTCTGCTGTGAATAGATCCTCTGGCCTTAAAAATATGGATTACAGCTGTCTTTGCAGTTAAATCTGATATGATATCAAATCAGACAGAATATAGAAGAATGAGAAATAAGAGAATATTTATGATGGTATCAGAAGATTCATGTTATTCTAGAATACTATTTAAAATGCATACTACTAACATGTTATTTGAAGGTCTCTCAGGTCTGTGCTATTAATATCTGCACAACTTGATTTTACTTGCAAGACCAGCAAGTTTATGTGGGTTTTTTAATACTCAGAAAGGTTCTGAAAAAGAAAAAAATTAAACTGGTGTCTGCTTTACCAAAACCATCAATGAAGTGCAGGAAGGAGTGATGGTGAGACACACTGCCTCGGTGTGCTCCAGTACTGGGGTATCCAGGCACATTTGGATCCATCAGGAGACTGGACTTTGGAAACCTTTGCCCAAAGAATCCCACAAGTTCCTGATGTTGGCTGAAGGCTCTTAGAGTAAAGAGAAAAATTTCTCCAGGTTTCAGTATGAACAGGCTCAGCCTCATCAAGAGTGGCTTTGTGGAATATTCTCTGTCAATGCTTGTTTTTTTGAGTTTATTTCATCCTTGTAAGCCTTATTGATTTTTACAGCTGCTGGTGGTCTGACCCCAGGAATTGAATAAAAGGCTACAGCTCCTGCAATACCTCCTACTCCCAAAGTTTCAGATCCTGTGTCTTTTGAATAGCTAAATAGGCTCATTAACTGTGTTTCTGAAGCCTTCCAACATATTTACTACAAACAAAAATAAATATCTGTATCAAGCAATCTAAGTAATTATGTGCATTAATTATCCCCACACACATATATATTTATATACACATGCAGGGGAAGATGGTACATTAGCTGTTTATTCCAGAGGTGTTCCTGCATCCCAGCCCATCCTTTGCTCACTGATGGGGGCGTGGGGAGCAGACACAGTGGCAGTGCCTGCATTGCACAGGACATCACATCACTGTCCCCACACACCCATGTGCCACCTGTCACAGCCTCACCTCGGGTGGCTGCAGAGCCCAGGAGGGTATTTTGAGCACAGAAAATGTTAAAGATCAGAGAGTCAGGTAAAGAGTAGACAAAATGCTGATAATAATCATTCAAAATCAGGAGAATCATGGTTTGGAAAAGCCCTCTAAGATCAAGCAGCCACTAAACTAACACTGCCAGTTCCTGAGACATGTCCCAAAAAAACACCACATCTACAGGGTGCTTTGAACACCTTCAGGGATGGTGATCCCACCACTTCCCTAGGCAGCCTTTTCCAATGCTACACCATCCATTCACTGAATACATTTTTCCTAATATCCAATCTTGTTTTAAAAATTGTCATCTAACTGAAAGTTAAACTTATCCATGCCTTAATTAGTTATTTCAATGGTATTGTGTGACTAGCTGAGGACAAAAAAAAATTACAGACTGTAAAAATTACTGTGCATTTTTAATATTAGCATGGAAAATATTCTGTATTAAAACATTACCCAACTTCATCCTGATCTCTTTATCAAACATATTTTTAGTAAAATCACTCCAAAACCAAGCTAAGGCGTGTTCAGATGGATACCCAGGGGCTGATTTGATACCAAGGGACTGGTGCCCATGCCACAGGTTCTGCTCTGAGTGCAATGTCCCAGGAGTGCAGCAGGTTGCCAAGTGAAAAGCTGCTGTCCTATCATCATCCACATGTCCCCCCATCAGCACTGCAAAGGACTGACTGTGAGCCACCAACAAAAAGACTCAACACTGCATTCATTTGCATCTCAATACGCTTTTTTGCGGTACATTTGAACTTTTTACAGGAAAGGTACTTTGCACAGTCATTGGATTGATTGTTCTGTTTTGTTTTACTGAATGTGGTTGAGGAAATAATGGTTATGGCTGAATCACCAGTAGAAGGCAACTCAGGAGGAAAACCACAAATTCAAAGCCTGAGGATTTCTCACTTGCTTGTGGTGGCATTGCTGGCAGTAATCAAATACCGGGGAAGGAGCACACCCTGTGCGGCTCTGTTACAGAGGTGGGTTATCCCGGGCATTTTCCAAGTGACAGAGATGAACTGGCACTCAAAAAAGAATTTATAAACATTCCCAAACGGGTTTTGAAATGCTACAGATGTGCTTTGAAATTAGTAAGAGCCTTTTTATTACTTGTTTTCTACTTCAGTAAAGATATTTTGTCGTGTTCAACAGAAAACAATAATCTTGTGGAGTTCCTTGGAAACTTTTTCAGTTTTCCCTTTCTCATCTGTAAAACTTTCAGTTATACAATCTGGAGATGGAAAGAGTATCTTATTATGAAGGGTGATCAATTACAAATGATAAAGAGCAAGTAGCTAAGTGCTGAAAACACAGGCACTATGATCAGCCTGCAAACATCCCTTGTGCTCAGCATTTCACTAAAGTGCTCATTGAGCAATCATGAATAATGAACATAATAGTAAAAAAAAAAAAAAAGAATCACAACTTTGCTCAGTTAAAAATTGGAAAGGAAAAAGTCAAATAAATTATTCCATATGATCAGTTTTCCCCTCCAGTTACTGCTTTATCCTCCTCTACACAGCGAGAACTGCCAGGACCTGCCTGCTTTTTTCCTGAAGTTTTTTTGCAATCTATTACAGGAGCCTCTCCCTCTCTGGCTGCACCCTCAGTCTGTCTCATGGAAAATATTTGGTGGACTGCAACCAAGCCCCTCTTTACATGCAAGTGCTCTAATCCTACCAAGCTAGACTGCCTGTTTTTCAAAATAGAGAATGAGTCCATCTATTTCATCCAAACTAGGTTTATACCAATGCCCAGATTTAAGGCAGAGATTCCTAGCTGTTCCCTCAAGGGGAATAAGATGAAAGAGTTAAAAATGCAGTGCTTTGGACAAAATACATGCATTTGTTCAAGGAAAAAAGTTATAACAAGAAGATATGCACGCCTGATGATGAATGAAAGCCTGTTTGTACCTAATGTATCGAAGAAATTGTTCAAGAGCAGTTAATTTTGCCATTTCAATGTCTTTATGAGTTATCTGCCACAGAAGTACTTGTTTTAAAAGATGAGTTGCCTGGCAACCACTTTAACATAGACCAGCTGACTTTTCTGAACTTTGGGAAATGTTTTATTCATCAGCTGGTATTCTTTGCTCCCTTCCCTTCATTTTCAAATTCCCTTTTCTGATTGTTTACATGCTTTTTACATTCTGCAGAGCAGCTTCATGGTCTATCCAGTACCATGCAATAATGGACACCAGTTTTTTGCATAATTTACACCAGTTTTTGCATAAAATCACTTTTAAAAAGCAACAGGCATTTAAATTACATTTTTTATTGCATACATACTCAACTCATCATGCGACTTGACCCAAGCAAACCTATAGTGATAGAATGTTTGGACGAGTTGTATTAATTTTCTCTATTCATTAGTTAAAAATCAATACCAGAGACATTACTTTCCTTCATGAAATGCCCACAGATCTATTGATACCAGTTTATGGATAGGGAATTAAGATGCTGGTAGATAAAGAGAGAGAAAGACAAGAACTGTTTTGGATTGCACCACTTGGAAAAATCACAAGAAATCGGGAGGGGGGGGAAAGGAAACATACAGAAGAGAAGTTCTTGCCAATAATGAAATAGTTCCCAAGGGAAATAACAGACATCTCTCATTCTGAGACTTTTCCTCTATAATTTGTACGGCAATACAGAACCTGAACAGACCAAAAGAAAGACACTGACATTTTGACCCACCTAGCTTTTTGAAGCCTTCATTATCAAACACAGTTTGATAAAGGCACCCTCATGTGTTGGTTTAATTCTCTGTGTGGAGAAAATGTTGTTTGATCTCCAGCTAAGGGACTGCAGCTCTTGAAGTGCTCACATGGAGTGGCATACCTTAAGGCCCCAACCCAAGGAGCCAGTGTAGGGGATGTTGTTTTGGATAACAGTTTAGAATATGTTAATGATGCTCTGAAAGGGGTTTGCAGTACTCTCTCTCTCCAAACCTGAGGTGAGATAGTTTTCCTATTTTGAAGCAGCAGCATATTCACACACGGTTCACTTTTAATGAGCTCTCTTGTTTAGGAAGTTGGTCTTGTTTACACATCCATGTACTTTGTGTTAAAGGTGAAACAAAAGAAAGCGGTTCCAAAAAGTTAAGTAAATGAAAAACAGGCAAATAAAAGCATTATGCCTGGCCTTTGGCATTGCACATATGTTCTGGTGGTTTAACTTCACATTCTTCCTCTGGTTCTGACTTACTGCTTTCAAAGTAAGTTAACGGAAATTGTTTGCTGTTTAAGAAGAAAACAATTCTAAGGCAATAGAACTGCCCAAAGGTTCTCTTTATAAGGCCATTAAGCAATGAGCAGTGGCCTCTGAGAAGGGTTGGAGTGGGGCACAGTGTGGACATGCCCTGAGCAGGACGAGCCCGTGTGCTGGGGGAGGCAGCAGTCCTGCTCCATGAAAATTACTCAGGAGCACATCATTTGTGTCACCACCCACTGAATTCAAGTGCCCAGACAAACACAATACCTCCTAAACTTCACATGTTTGCCTCTGCTGGTCCAGTGGGTTTTTTTCCTCTCCCAGTCTTAGCACGCAAGGTGGCTACAGGAACCCGTGAGGAGCAGTCTTCTAAAAGAGTCCTTGAAAAAGAATGGGGCTTTTTTGAGCTTTTCTTCTGTTGCACCTTGCTTAGGGTGGCTGCACTGAGTGAGGATTTCATCTTGCTTGTTCTCTCTTTTTGGAGACCTTTAAACTATTCATAGTCTCTCTGTAGAGCTGCAATAATAACATTTTCTCAAAAATGTGAGCGAAAACATTATCTTAAAGAAGTATGACTGATTTATTCAGGTCATTAGTAAAATTCTCATTGAATTTAGTAGAATCTGCACTTCTCTCTAGGACTTCATCAGAAGGAGGTTGTTTGGCTCAGAAATAAAAGGCCAGCTGAAGGCCCAAATTTGTTTTGTTGCTGCTTTATAGCTATGCTGTTCAAAGAAGAATCTCATCTAAGATCTATTAAGTCCTGAAGAATTTTACAATTATACGAGCACATGGAAATTGTGTAAGTGTTGAACTACAGGCCCAGACTGGAGGATTACAGGAACACCAGAGAGATTTGTGTTCATATATTGCATAAACTCAAAGAAGTACACCCTCGTGGTGGTCTTGCAAAAGGAACCTGGGATTCAGTCCTCTGGTACAGGCTCAGGGAAACATTAATCTCATTCACTCAAGTGTTTTCCTAAATAAGAAGCCATTCCCAGGCAAGGTCATAATTCACATCTCATGCAGCTTTGGCTGGAGTCAGTGGATTAAGTCAAAGCATGCCCAAAGGCAACCATGGAAGTGTAATTACAGGCAGAGGCCACAAACGAGGAAAATTTTACAGGTACACAGAAATTAAATCTTCCTCCAACTAGCATTTCCAGTTAATGCACATATGTAATTACAAATACATTAATAATAATTTGTAGTAACTTTAAATTAAAATGTTCACTAATTAGTAGATCACTTTATCACTCCAGGTTAGGATGCTACTCCCTTCTCAGTGAATATCTCAACTCTGTGTCTTCCTCAATGATACCAGGAAATAGGTGTATTTCAGTGAACCTTTAGATCCTGTTCCTGTCCATACATTGACACATGTACACCCCCCCACATTTGTTTTAAATTACCTTCAGTCTCTGTCTAGGATGACTGGAAATCACCTTCCACCTGCCTAGGAAATGGTAAGAGAAACTGTTAATATCCAACCTTTCCTTCAAGGAAATGTTTTCCTAAAGGAAATCCTTCTTGTTTAATGGTCTCCCTGTGCCCAAGCTTGGCCTGCCACAGCTTGGTCTTTACCTCTCTCACACATAAAAGGCTTCCCAGAACAAAGCACAGAGGTTTGAGGCTCAGGTGAAGCAGGCATGTTTTGAGCAAGCCTAAATACTGCATCCCTCTGCAGCCTTCCATTACCACCTGGTCAGTGTAACTGCTGACACAGGGCTGCACAAAGGAAAAAATCCTCCTATTTCTATCTCAGCCCTCTGGTTATTTGTTAAATTACCTGTGAGGTTTGGTCTCTTGCCCTCTAGAGAAAGAGTCAGATTGCCCCGTATTAGTTACATAATGTTTCCCAACAATAAACTGTGCTCAGCTACCAAAAACTCAAGGGAAGCTTTTTGCTTCCCTTCAAATAATTTTAATTTTCTTGAGAAAAACACAATAACTAAAATTTAAGGCTTTGTTTTGGAATCAAAACAATATAGTCAGAAAAAAGTCAAACTTCTTCCCAAATCTTCTGCAACTTTTAAAGTTTTCAAACACACCCACGGTACTACTAAGTGTTTCAGGGATCTCAAAACCTGAGTGTTTTGAAAGAACAATGTTTATAAGGAAAGAAAGCAAGAATTAAGTTATGAAAACATTCTTTCCTCTAGCACTGTGATTTTTTTATGGAGAAATGTAGGATGGCAACTAAGAGGAGGATTTCAAGGTTCTTATAAATGCCCTATAGGTCTTTTGCAAGGGAATCTGCTGCTATTGTGGTTGGGCAGACACACAAATTCCCCTATCCCTGTTCACCAAATACCCACCACTTCCTCCTCCTGCCCCATATCATCTCCTAGCTACAGAGCCAGGCTGGAAATATCAGGCAAGCAGAGACACAGTAAAAAGAAAAATAACATTTTGCTTGGATGTGGCTAAAATGCATCTTTTTTAAAAAATGTTTTTGTTGGCCAACAAGTTGCACAATACTTTCCTGGCATGCTTTATTGATGTATCTATTATTTTATTATTATTACAATGACTGCCTATTATCTGTTAATAATATAGCTGTTATATATCCATTATACATCTACCACATGCCCTTACACCTTTCTATTCTAGAACTGTCTCTCTGTCCACGGGGGAAGAAGCTGCCACGAGACCATCTGATCCCAAGTGATTGGATTAGTAGTAACTAAGACAGACGGTACCAGTTGGTGGACTCCTTACACCGCCTGTGCTGTCTGCTCTCCAACCCCAAATACATTTTTAGAAACCTTAAGGAGACAACAATTAGGTGAGGTAATGGTTATTCTTAGCCTATTATCTCTCACGCAAATGCTGTCCCGTAAATAAAACCTGAAGGATCTGTCAACACATGGAACTTACTCCAACATATCCTGGTGGCTTGAAAATGAAATGGGATCTTCGGATTTGTTTTCAGCTGAGTAAACATGGTGACTTTTAGGGCAGACCTTCTGAGATATCCTGGGTCAATAAATACATGCAGATGGTAAAACAAATTGACATAATATTAATTGAGGCACTCGCTATCCCCTAAGAGTTATTGTTTTGAACTAAAACTGAACTAGTTTTCTAAGGGAAAAGAATTTGTTGCACTGTAACTTGATAGTATTACTACAAACTAAATAATTTTTTTTCATCATAAAGGCTCCTGGTTTTCTTAAATCTAATAGTAATTGATTCCACATTTTCCAAGCTCTGTAACAAACAGTTTTTTTATGCATAACTTGTGTTCATCTTGGAACATGATATATTTTCAAAGGCATTATGAAGCGAAGTGCATAAGCAGTCAGATTTGAATAGAACATATTATACCTTTCAATCAGCTTACTACAGGCCATAGCCTTAAAAATAAAATTATACCAGTACTGCTGGCATTTGTGCTCCAGAGGGAGATGGTTAATTCTTCAATAAAAAATAGAAGGATTTGCATCTGCCCTGGCTGACAACATAAAAGATCAACGTTTTTCTTATACTTAGGGCAAAACACTCTCTCTAAAAACCAAGTTAATGCAATATTAAAGCTGCAGAGTTAAGCATATAAAAATGAGGATAGGCACCGTTAACGGTGAACATTCAACCTTAATTCTATCCTTCGGTGTGTTTGCATTAAAGCCTGGTTTGCCACAGTGTGATTACTTTATGAGCAATATAATTAACAATATTAAGCAGCAGAAACTGTGGGACAATCATACCAAATCTGATGTTTGAAAAGAAAATTTAAATCGTTCCATGGTGCACATGGTATATTCCAAGCTTTCACCTTATTATGGCTTGGGCAGGATTTTGTCTATAATAAGAAATGCAATGTGTTTTATTCTTCACTTACAAAGTTACTCCCAGTCTCTTCTGATATGATAAACAGAATATAATCAGGGAACAGAAGCATAAAAGGAGAAAGATGCATTATATTCTCTAGATATGACACAAGTTCTCAATCTTCAGGAAGCAAATGAATCAGTTCAAATGCTAGCATTTTATATAAAACAATTTATATTAGGAGACCTAATTCCCAAAAGCTGGAAAGATATTTTATTTCCAACATAAACCTCTGAATAAATACAATAAAATAATTCTTAATGAGCTACTTGGAAAAGCCATCCTGTAATTTTTTCATGGTGAAAAGATTTTTGTGTATTTTCATACCGCAAATTTGAAGTGTAGAAACATTACTAAACCCAAAACACTACTTAATGTTACCAGTTAAAAAAAACCAAAAGAAATAACAAATATTTTCATCCCAAAAGGTAAATATCTCCCTTGTTAAGATTCTTCCCAATTCTTTCAGAATCAATCTGGCACGACAGGCAAGATGCACCCTCCTACACCTTTTTTGTTCATGTCAGATCCTCCCCCACCCCAGGCCTTGCCTCAATACAGTTTTTACACCGAAGTAACCAAATCAATTGGAAAAAATATTTTGCCTAAAATCAGTGCCGCCTCATATCACAAACAGAATATTATTGGTACAGTTTATTTATACCACTGCTGCTTGCTTTCGTTAAAGCTATACTGTAATAAATATCTTTATAGCTAACACACTTGTGTCCACACCAGGCTGTTACATTGATTTAAACACTGTCTGTTTTCCCAGCAATTTAGCTAAATTATTAAAACAATGACATAAAAAGCAGAGCATAGAGAGCTAGATTATAGAAAAAAAAAAACACTTTCACCTCACGTTTTCATCATCTTTTGTTTGAATTTAAATCTTGCAGATCATGTCTAAGCCTATAATCACAAAAAGCAGCCACATTAAAAAAGAAGGGGATTTGGAGGGTTCTGCAGCATCCCTATCTTTTCTGTAAGAGCTGCAAACACTAGAAAGATAAAGTAAAATTATCATTAGTTCCGTAGTGTATGAAAATGTCCTTTTTCAAGAAAAGGTTCCATTTTTAGTTTCTTCTCTGTTTGTAGAAAAACCTTTGTGAAACTTTTTCTCATTATCTGTGATTTATTTCCTTATTCCTGGACCTGGAGTGTAATAATGGCCCAAATGTAATAGCCTTGACCTTTGCAGCTCTTCTCAGGGAGGTCACGGAGAATTTTGTTTAAGCAAGGATTTCAACCAGAAATAACATGATGCACTTAGATTATATAGGGCTTTATCTACTGGAATGTACATTTCAGCTGTCCCCTGTGCCCAGCCACACAATCAGCACTGCTTTATGAGCAGGGAAACTGAGGCACACTGAGTGAATTACCACTGACTGAAACTGCCAAAGGTGGAATTAGAGGTCAAGTTTTCTGCATCCAATACTCACTTTAACCACAGTCACATCCTTCCTCCCAGCACTGTCCATGTCCTTCCATAACAAGACACAGTTATTATTTTAAAATTGAAGCGTGGGAAGGTTCGTGCAGATGAGCATTGGTATTACTGCTCTTCTGTGGTGCTTATTTGAAAATCCCAAGGAATTTTCATCTCATTAGGCAATGCCCAGTAATAAATTTCTTGTCTCCACTCTCCTGCCTGCTTCATCCCATTGTCTCCTTTCCTAATGCACTGCAGATCAGGACTGCCATTTTTGGTACAGCTCTGAATTCAGTTCTCTCTTTCTAATTACAGAAGTTTCAGTCTGTTAAAACGAAAATAAATACCCCACATAAAAGGAGTAAACAAACAGGCACAAAGGGAGTTTTAAGAGCATCCTTATCAGCAAGAAATCCCTTATGTCTTTCCTCCCACCATCTTGTCAAAATCATAAAAAAGGAAACAAAATGGCAAACGCTAATATTCAGATTAATAAAGACCCATATTATTCCCAGCTGTTGACTATAAGTGGCAATCCGTGTTCAGTCTTTGTACCCAGTGTGGTTTTCACAATACCCATATTTGTTTCTGCTTCTCAGTCAAGCTCCAAATAGTAACTGGTATGTAGTAGGATCTGTGCAAATAATTTACTGTCTGTCTCACATTTAAGGAACTGCAAAAAGAATGCAAAAAAACAAGGAAGAAGGGTTTTGTCCATTAATCAGGACCTTAGAGAGAAAAAGAATAGGGTTTTACTTGTTAATAGTGAACAGAGGTTCATGCTTTTAGATTTCATGACTTTCCATAAGGCACAGGCATTCATATGGTCCTCACATTTTCTGCAAAGTGAAGCCCAAATTATGTTTAAGCATTTACCAAAAGCTGTGAGAAATATCGTTTTCTTTGAAAACATTCGCATTTTCCTCTCTGTGCCATCTCTTTTAAAACCCATTCTACGTTTACATAGCCAAACGTGTATTAAATATTAATATAACACTTTTATTTTGGTTCCTGCTTATTTTCTAGGGGAGCATAACAATAAGTATTGCACATTTGACAGCGCTGGCTACATTATCTCCAACTACTTTTAAACGCCGTCCTTCAGCTTCGTAGGGACCCGGCTCCCCGGGAAACCCAAAGGAGCGAGCGCTCCTCTCCTCCCATGCGCTCCCAGGGCAGCCCCGCCAGCGGACGCCCGGCCCCGGGGAGGTTTCCCACAGCGGGACGATGCCGGGAAGGGACGGGATGCCACCCTGCCGGCCGCTGTCCCTGTGTCCCCACGCCACGGGCAGCGGGGGAGGCTCCGAGCAGCCGTGGGAGCGGGGCCGGGGCAGCTGCGGCCGCCGCGTTCCTGCGCTCCCCGGCCAGCGCGGCGCTCCGGGGGCTCCGCAGCCTGGAGCAGCCCCGGCGGCACCCCCGGGCCGGGCAGCGGCGTGCACAGCCCCTCTGAACCCCAGACCTGCAGTGTGCACAGCCCCTCTGAACCCCAACCCTGTGGTGTGCACAGCCCGTCTGAACCCCAGCCCTGCGGTGTGCACAGCCCTTCTGAACCCCAACCCTGCGGTGTGCACAGCCCTTCTGAGCCCGAACCCTGCGGCGGAAGCCCCTCGGAACCCGAACCCTGCGGCGAGAGCCCCTCGGAACCCGAACCCTGCGGCGGGAGCCGGGCTCCGGCTGGCCGCGCACAGGGCTGGGAGCTGGTGGAGGTGCAGCGCAGCTCAGGGGGAGATGAGAGCCACGGGGCCGCTGCTCTCGGAAGAATCAAAGTGGTTTGCGTATAGCAACTTCAGCTGAGTAGCACTGTTTTGCGAGAGAAAGGTAAGGCTTCTTGGGGAACAGCTCGCAGGAATGGAAAAAATGATTATTTCCTGCAAATCAGGAACACGTGTTTACTAGTCCTTAAAATGGTCTTGTGTTTTAACTCTTTGAAGTCACAGCGTTATCATCTATGGGAAGGAAAAAGGACAACGATGATGATCAGTGTTTATCACACATTTTCTACGCAAAAGAGACAGATAATAAAACCTATTGCAGAATACAGATACATTGCTAAAGTGGTGTGGTTTCAAAATATTCTTCCTTTGCAAACTATTCTTCCATTGCATAATTTTACAAATTATCTGAAAATGTCCCTATTGAAAGCCAATATGATTTATACCGATTTCTCAGAGGCAGCTGGAATACAAAGAAAAGCTGATGCATTTATTGTTTGAAAAACAGCATTATATTTAGGGACACAAACAGAAATCAAGACAGCAGCTCTTGGGAAAAGACACGCAAAAATTTTCGATCAGGGATCACATTTGCTTCTTCACTAACTGCATCATTAAAACTGCAATATGAGACAAAGCATGTCTTGCTGTTTGTTTGCTTATTTGGTTGGTTTTATTTAAGTATGTTTAGCTGCAGTCACCGATACTCAAAATCTTATGATACACCATTACTTTTTTGTTCAAACACCAGAGCATGTTACCAACAACTGTGATCCATTCCATGTGCATTTTTTTTTTAATTATATACTCTGATTCAATCAAAAACTTCAAGGCAAAACTGTGGGAGTGATTTATGGCCTGTATTATCAAGCAACTCCTGCCTAATTGTAGACTCAGTGAATACTACAGGAGCAAGCAGACATTTGTATCTCTAATGTAATTTATGCACGTGTATCATAGTATAGTGCTATCAGCCACATTCCAAAATAAATTGCTTTAGTTGGATTTATAAATAAGCCAACATTTATAAAGTGGCAATAAATGCAGTTCAATTTAACTTCTCCCTTATGTATATTGTTGCACCTGTACTGGATTAATGCATCAGACACTTGTCACAGGGTCTCTAAGCCATATAACTCGTGGTCCCAACCCGCAAGCCCCCTCAGGACATGCTCTGTACTCCTTATCAGGCTGGCAGATGCCAATCAGACACATGTCCATGTGGCAGCTGCTGCAGACTCAAGGAATTTCTGCCATACAAACCCAGTTCTAAAAAATACATTAGTCCTAAATGCACCAGATTTCCCCCCAGCATGGCTGGGTCAAAGAAAATACCTAGTCTGATCTAGCCTCCTCTCTTTACTCTGGGTGTACAGACTCATGGGGATCTGAGAGCTCTTGGGTTAGCCCTAATTCCCCACAGGTCAGACCCAATCCCCACAAGCCAGTCTTGGTCCCACAGGTCAGCCCTGTGCTCTGCTGCACACATGGAAAAGGTGATGACCTACATGATCATCAAGTCCTCACTTTTCTGTCTCAAGCAGCTAAAGACAATTTAAATATCCAGGCTGTCTAATTGCCAAGGCTAACTGTGACTCACAAGCAGTCTGCTGGGTTGTGGTTTTATATTTGGGAATTATGCCATTTCAGTGAGCTTGTGCCATTCCTGCAGCTCCTGTGTCCATCTCTGTTTTTTTCAGCCAGCCCACAAACACAGTGGTGCCACCACAGTGTGGGGGCGTTCTCTGTTGGCATCTCAGCGCTCAGGAGGATTGTTCTTCAGCACCCCTGCCCCATTTTAATCTCTAAAATTCAGTGACCAGATACTGAAAAGCAAGCAGCACTCAGCATCTCCTCTGCAAATACAGAACACCAAAGACCAAAAACCCCATCAGGAGTGTTAAGCACCTAGGAAACTGAATAGCTGAGAAGGCTAAATAGAGCTCAGCCAAGAGGCACTCCTAAGGTGATGGAGTGCACACTGTTGTTCATACCTGCCTGCTGGGGTGGGCAAGACACTTCAGAGCTGACAAGAATGTGGGTAACACATGGGGTAAAACCTGAATGAACTGACTGCTTGAAATAAAACAGGGTTTTTTCTCTGAAAGGTCTGAATCTTTCATGAATATAAAATAGGAGAATTCTAGAAACAAGTGATAGATAAAAACATATCTTTGGGGCAATTTTTTGTTGTATCATTAACCAAAGTAACATTCAAGACAAATGTTTCCCAAAACAGTAAAGTGAAGAACTAGAGATTAGAGCCACCATTGCCTTTCCCAGGAAAGCACCATGATACAGTTCCAGCTTAACCTGCTCGTGCCTAAACAACTGTTTGCCATAGACAAAAAAAAAAAAAAGTCAAGTAAAAATGTTGATTTAGTGATATCAGCCTGTTATAGTGGTATGAAACCTTCTACGAATACACAGAACAATGCACGAGTGGGGAGCGTGCCCTTTGTAAGTACTGCAGTTAAAATGTTTCTGTTGGCTCCCAGCTCTGGAGAGATGGTGACTTTTAACTCCAAGCACATGCTCAGCTGGTTTGTGTTGGAGGGAGGGGGTTCCCCATCAGCTGAATGTTAACTCTGGATAACGAAGTAGAGCAGGTACAAAAGTGGGAGTGACAGCTGTGGCTGTGGAGGCTTCACCATGACAACCACACTGGCCAGCACTTCGGGGTGCTGCAAAGGCAGGTGAACGTTCACTAAACGTGGCCATTACATATGCTTGTTGCTCTAAATATTGAAAATGAGTCATCTCCTCCACTGATTTACATCTCCTCCCACTGGTTTACTCTGGTACTGGTCCATAAAACACCAACAGCCTGAAATTTCCCAGTGCATTTGACATGGAAGTTCTAGGCTCAGTTAAAATACAGACATCCTAAGACAATAAATACCTGGATAGGCATTTGGTACTCTATTGAAGAGGCATACTCAAAACATGAGCTACATAAACTCATTCTCTAAATGGGAATATTTTAAGAGATATCAAGTACAGATGTTTCAAAGTAGAATTTAAGGTCTCCATGGGTGTCCCCAACTGGTGATCACTCTATTATAAGCTTAACTCTTCACAGACAGAGTCCAGATTCCAAATTACTTACCCAACTTTGCATCAAAGAATAATAACTGTTTCGTTTCAACAGTTCTTTGCACCCACTACCTAAAACAAACCATGAACATCTGTAATTTCACTGCCCAATCCTTTCTTATACCCTTACAACATTTGTTCTGCTAATGTAGGTTAATTCTGCAAATAACACTTCTGTAAATTGTTCTTGCAAACTGCTACATCATTTATGTAAGGACTTCTGTGAACTTTGAAAAATTAATGCCTTTAATTTTGGTTGATGGCAACATCAGCAGAGCTCTGTAAATTGCACTTTAATGAGATTTTGCTACAGGGGATAATCTGCTACTGACAGAGTAACATCTTGAAAACATCTGTAGACCTATAATTTTTCTATGACGATTAGATCCCACCACAAGAGTCCAAATACAGTGCAGAAATAAAGGAAAAAAATGTGAAGTCCTAAATGAATATCCAACCTGTTCTTTAAAAAGAAGAGAGACACAATGAAAAGTTTCATGCACTGAAAATAAATCAATTTTTCTGACTAATTAACATTTAGCTTTATTTAATTAAGAAAGACTATTACTGTCTTCACTGCTGTGCATCTGTATATAATGAAGCAAACAGCAGTAGGTATAAGATACCACAGAGGGATATGCCCAAGTAACCAGGCACTATAGGTGCAAAGGAACGTCTATTATTGTTAAGTAACTGACATCAGAGCCTCTCTTTAATGTTGTCATAAATAAAAGAAAGATTTTCACAGATGCTTTCACATATGGTTTCTTATTTGTCTCTGATGGAGACTGGGAGTTAGATTAGATGCCAAAATTAAATGATTTAAATAGACAGCTGCATAATGCAAACTACTAAATAACACCTTTTGAACACTTTCTATTTATAGTGAATTCTAACTCGCAGAATGATGTCAAATCTCATTTTGCTTATATCACTGGAAGTTGTTGCTATAAAACCATTGCTTTTACAACCCTGAAACGTCAAGTTGCACTGCTGTCAATGTGGAAGTGCAAAAAGCATGGGATTATCATGGCAAAGAGGAGTGGAGAGCTCAGAATCTGAGATTAACTTTAATAGATTAACTTAATCATTGAAATATGCAGTTAGTGATTGTCTGTAACAGAGCTATCCAGAATGAACGGAAAAGGCAGGTAGAGAGAGGCCTTCAATGCAAACTACTGGAGAATACCAAATCCGTCATCATTCAAGTTCAAGTAAAGTGATGGACATCAGAGCAGGCACTTAATACCTAAACCACAATCTACCATTTCCAGCACTGAGGTATTGTATCTTGGGGATACAACTTTGCATTAAGAACACAGTATTTAGTGCAAGGAAAAATGTAGCAGCTTTTCAGGAGACATATTCTTTGTTAGTATAGCCACTTCTTGAATTGTTTTTCTTTGCCCTAGACAATCATAAAACCATTCACAAGTATGGAGCCTGCATGAAGCTGTTCTGGAAAGGAATACAAACTGTCAAATGCTGCTGGGATATAAAATCTACTCCTAAAAGCAGTTAACAGTGGTTGCTTGCAGCAATGTGGAAGGCACTAGCTCATGGATAACTCTGAAGTGCTCTACCAAATCAGGGGACTTTTCCTAACAGCTATATTTTGGCATTACGGGCAGAAACACAAAAATAAAGAGATTTGAAAGACACATGAATAGGTTTCTACACAGTCTATTTATCCACTGTGAAAGTCAGAAAAGCAGTATGTAATGCCTGTGGCAGGAGCTGGGAGTCACACACTAGGGGATGCTCCCGTCTCTGTCCCCCACCTGCCCACCACCACCACTGGCACAGCAGCCTCCAGCACAGTGCAGCTCCTCACATCCTCTGCACTGCCCAGCTTCTGCCATGGCACACACCTAGGCTTTTCCTTTTGTCCTGAAATGTCAATGTATTAATTTCATCTCATATTGCCCATTCCTTGGAATTTGTGAATCAGAGGCTAAATCATTTTTCCACTGAGTTCAGCTCTCTGAGTTTTGAGTACAGCTACTGGGGCACACTTCACCCTCACTTCTTCCTTCACACAGGCACAGCCCCAAATTCCCATTCCTCTTTGTGCCTGGCATAAGCAGCTCTTGGAGGTCAGGGATGTTATCATCCCTTCTCCACCATTTTAGTCTTGCTATGGCTCCACACATGTGTGACCCAACACTGAGGGGACAACCAAAGAATCAGACAGTTTCCAAACATACCTACCTTCTTCTCACCCTGATAAAGTGAGCAGGATGTGAAAAACAACCTTCAGCCAATTTTACAACCAGAGAAAATTAACCAGGATATTTTGTTACAGAGAGTAAGGATGCTAACACTCCCAGCTCCAAAAACGGTTATTTGAATTTTGCAGCCACTTTATAATTTGGTCTCAATCTGCACATTGTATTTGCCAATGTCATATGGTATTCATCCACTTTCCTTTTCCTAAACCGTCCTTTTACTGGCCTTTACATCATGCAGATGATACCATTAAACAAGCATCCAGCTTTTGTCCATATCATGGTACTGTATAAGTAGAGGCAATGAGAACTTTACTGCAGTGTTTATAGATGCTTTAGGTACACGAAGTGTTATTCATATAGTCAAAAAGCATGTCAATACAATGTAATCCCCTTTCTTTAGACGAGACACAGGGCTGAGTTTCCATTTAGACTTTCCCTTTGCCTAATTTCCAATAGTTAAATTTGCTGTTAAGTAGCTGCAGTGAAAAACTTCCAAGTGGGACGTGTTTTACAAACTTAATTTTGTAGGAACTAATATAATTAAATAGTTATTTTATATAAGTGACAACTGAATCACAAAATATACAATTGGCAAAGTTTTGAGCCTAAAGAAAATTTGTTTCCAACAATCTCAGTTTTTCTATAGTCTCCGTTTAACTAAAGCACTGAAAAGGGACTCAAGATGTGCATAGTTGAAATGCAGATGTGCTTTAACACTGTTAAACATTAGAAAAACACTAATTTAAGTTTGAAATATGGACCACTGGGACATGACAATTGTCTTCAAAGTGGCCACTCAGAGGTTCCCTGACTTACATTTCCCTTGGCTGGGAGAAGCCTCCTTGTCCCTCTCCACAGAAATGCCAGCACCAGCTTTCCAGCAATTCCTACTGTTCTGTACTATAAAGATTAAGATAAGAGGGAAGTGAAGATTTGGCTGACACCCTTGATAGCAGAGCCATCAAAAAACATATATTGCTCTTTACCCAACAAAAACCTGAGAAAGTTCCCAACAAGCAGTCAGGTAAGTTTAAGGGAACTGGGGGTGGTGTTATTTTACATGCCAGATGTAAGGAGCCTAGTCAGAAATCAGCACGTGGCAAGCCAGCAAGCAAGCTGAAATGTAGAGTCAGATAGGACTGAGCACGTGTGGGGCTCCAGCAGGACTTTCTGTGCTGTGGTTCTTGTGGCACCATGCCCTGTGGAGGAGGAGAGCTCTGCAGGGCCCTGCCTTGAGGGGCCAAGCAGCCCTTCACTGACACTGCACTCACTGGGCTTTCTCCAGCCTCACTGCAGCTCTCACAGCAAAAGTCCTCAAAGAATCTCTTTGGGTTTATTCTATTCAAGGGTTGATCCACTCTAGGCAAAAAGCAGCTCAGTGCAAAGCAAGAAAAGTTTTCAGTAGTGTGCAGTTCCCTTTGTTTTCCTCCATGTCTCATTAACCTTAAGCAGAAAAATGAATGACAGCTCTCATTTTTGTGCAAAAAATATTTTTATGAATGTATGCACTTTTTACCATCAAAAGCACTCTATTAATCCTCTGTCACTTCTGATATTGGCATTATATTCTGTGAGTGCTTTGTTATTATGTGCTACAGTTCAGTAGGTTTCAAACCCATCAAGTTCAAAGTCACTAGAACAGGAACTATACAGCAAAAACAGCAAAGGCCAGGTATTGACCCATGAGTGTTTACCTGACTTCTGAAGTGATTTTCAGATTAAAAGTCCAAAGAATCCACTGCTGGGCAGAATAGATATCATAAATATCAAACCCAATCTTTTGTAGGGATGAGTTCTTAATGTAGTAAGTAAATGTAGTATGAAACACAACTAAAATTTCTGAATAGCTGAAAATGAAGCAGCTAGGGCAAGCTGAGCAGAAGTAGCAATTAATAATGGTTCTAATTATATATTTCAGCATATCAAGTAACTAAGGAATTTAGTACACCCTAAAATACAATAAGAATGCACCATTACAGTAAGAAAATGTAAACATGTTCATATTAACAAAAAAAAAAGAAAGAAAGAAGGAGTCTGCTGAAAGGGAGCAGAGGGGATTCTATTTGAAATACTGCAGTGCCCAAACACCTAAAGCTTAAAAACATTGCATTTTTAGGAATATTTCTAGAGAAAAAACTATTGAAAATAAATTGCTTTGGATCTGGAAAAGAAATTCCCAATAATAGCCAATAAGATATATCCGTATATATTATATATGAAGGTCAAAGAAATGCCAGCTAACTCTCCTCAGCCAGAGATTTTGAACTTCAACCACTGAACAAGCTTATTTTCAAGGACAAAAATCAGCATAAAATTGATTGTCATATTATCCACAACTGAGAGAATTTGGTTGTCTTTGCTAGCAATAAGCCAGGAAGAAAAAGCTTATACTTCACATAAGGTAAAAAACCCTTAGAAATAATAACTTCTATCTGATCTTGAAGAAACTGCTTAGATTAGGCAAGGTAAAATAATTCTCACGTTGAAATTTAGTTGAAAATTCTCAAACAGAAAAAAAAAGTCCCTTTGTATTTCTGACAACTAGACCATATGCAAATGAAAATCAAATACTTTTTCCTGCCCTGTGAATGCCTGTCAAGTGGCTGGGTAAAATCTAGGTTGCTCAGCCTTACCAGGAAAACAGATGTTGCCTCATCTGGTTTGATGTTCATATGGATGTTGAAGTCTCTAAGGCTAATAGTACAGTTCCAACAGTAGCTCTGACAGAGTTTCAATGAATACATTTGTGATATATTTCATACACTCTGATAGTCTATGCACTCTTGTAACTACAAACTTTGATCCTTCCCTGGAAGTACAGGAAACACCTGGACAGTCTAATAAACTCCACTGCACAGTTGGCCACTTTCTGCATTGCAACCAAATTGTAACCAGGTCCCAGAAATATGAGCTGTGGATCTCCACTTCCTCTGTATCACAGCCCTCAATGCAATACTTTCCATGCAAAAGTGAGCCCTTGGGGAGGATAGTGGTGGGAGAAGAGGCTCAAAACAGATGAAAGAGAGCCAGTAAACCTAAATGCATTTCTTTATAATGTGTTTCTCTTCCAGAGAGAGGATGTTGTCCTTTCTCCCGTATGCTTCCTTTGCTAAGTGCAGATGTATCACTTGAGCTCTTTCTGCTCTCTGTGCTCCTTTACTCCTCTCTTATTTCCAGGCATAAATATCACACTTTCCACATTTTTTTCAGCTTGCCAATCTCAGTCCAGAAATTGTGAGCACAAGATATTTTAACCAGTGGTGACTGTGACCAATAGAGAACAGCTGGCCTGCCTTGCCTCTGACACATAATTCTTTTTTCAGTGACTTTGGTTGTTGGTGAAAACCAGCACTTTAATACTTACAATGTAGTTCAGAGAGAGCTACTTAAGGTTTGGGAAGATCATTTCTTGACAGCAGCCCTTGATCCCCAGTAATGTTGACACAACTTTATCATGCTGTTTATCATGAAAGATTTCTGTTGGGTTAATAATTTCATGCCAATATGATGATTGGTATGTCAGCTTCCTGAAACACCAACTTGCTGTGTTTATGATTATTGGTTGTTGCAGCCTTAGCACCTTTGCATTCCTTCCTCTTTATCTCTTTGCTTTTCCTCTGTTTACTGAGTTAAACACATCAAGGAGCTTTGCAAACTTCTTGCTTGGGTCCTACTGATATTCCTCAATCCTAAACAGAACAGACAAGCCAAGTAAGTCTCCCCTTTATCCTTTCTCTTGGTTTTGCATTTAAAAGAACACATTGCCTAGTTGAGACTCTGCATGTTAGAATATGACCCTGTATTGGTATTTCCTATCAATGATTTTCTACCCTGCCAGAGAAGACTAAACAGGGAGGGTTAGGAGAGCACACACCACTAATGCTGTGGAAAAACATGAGGAACCAAGTTTTATCCTTTACACTCCTGCCATCCCATTTTCCTTCCTTGTAGAAAGTTTCCACTCTGACAGGCAGTAACACTAACCTTATTCCAAGAGCGTGCTTTGGTTTTTTCTCCTGTCATTCTGACTTTCCTGCGTTCCTCCTCATCCTCACGTGCCCCGACATGTCAGCTGTTTGCTAAGTGCCACACATGAGTGACATGCTGCAGATGTAATAGCAGATAATGGTCCCTAATACAGTAAGCTGAGCTTAACCACACCTAAGCTGCTCGTCATAGCACTACATCTGTCAGAGGTTTTGCAGCACCTTGCTTGAGAGTGATGTTAGTGCTTATGGATGCTCGTTGTATGATTATTCCTCCTTCATTTAAGAATGAGCCCTACATTTGCTTTTATCCAGACTTCCAGCATCACCCAAGGTCCTTTTGACTTTTCTGCTGAGTGGTGGTTGTGTGGGAGGTTGTTAGATAAGTCTCAGGCTAGGAAATGCACTGAGGCACATTTCCATTCTTCCTCCTCAAGAACAGATTTGCTTTGTTTGATCAGCACATCTCCTGTGTATCTTACAGCGTGCCTAAATTGGATTGGCAGATGGGCATAGATTAAAATTTGACAAGAATTTCACTACATATTCTTCACCTCCAGGTGTTTTGATTAGCTTTCCTTTCTCTTGCTTGCACAGGCTTAAATCCTTTTTCTTGGTGTGTCCATTTAAAGCATTTTTTAATTAAGTTTTGTATCTCTCCCTTATCTGAGTTATCTTTCTCCTCCTCACTCATTTTTTGTATACTCAATAGGACAGACCAAATAAATTAACAAAGTAAGTTCTTGTTTCCAAGAAACAACTTCAGTATCTACAAAAACATGCAATTACAGTACAGTAGCTCTTCACTTCCCATAGACTTCACTAAAAATAATTTTTAAAAAACTAAATAACAATATGCTTTTTCAGGAAGTTTTCCAGCAAATTAAAAAGATTTTAAGTACCTAAAAATTCTAATCGAAGTTTCAATTAAAATTCCATTTTTTTAATTCAATAAAAATTCCAGCTTTGTTCTAGAGTAAGTAGACATAAGTTTGCTTGACAAGAGGTTGTGGATTGGTTTTTTTATTTTAAATGCAAATCAGCATGAATGTTCTTTATGTTCTTATCATTGTTTTAACATCAGTAACATTTTACACTGAAGTCAGATCTGGTCCACAAAACTTTATTTTTAGTATTTTTAGCTTGGAGAAATTTTTCACAGTTCTATGTGAAATATAGTTTCCTTTAAATTTTTATAGAAGTAAAAATACCAGGGTTCAAGATATGTATAACAGAAATAGATGATAACACTACTTCATAGCAAGTGGAAAAACATTAATTAAAGCTCATAATTGGAAATAATTTAATAAAGAAATGTTCCTGTATTCCCCTTTTAACTGAGACCTAAGAGAAGATAATCAAGTGAACAATGAAGTCCTCACAGTTAAATCTGACAAAGCTTCTGCTTTAACAATTATGCCATTTGATTTAAGGCAGTTTATCAGAACAAGCTGCAAGTCGTAATTGAACTTGCCATTTCAATGCAAGAGTTTGCATCCTCTAGTTTATTTGCAGCATGCTTTCAAGACTCATACAAAAAGGAGAGCTAAGCTTACTTTACCATTAATGAAAAAATGTTTCTAAATGCAATGACATCCTCCCTCACCTGATAACAAGCCACAAATTAAAGGCTTTGGTTTGTGTGTTTCTACTCAGTGCTGATTGAATTATGTTTGAAATATATATTTTTTAAATATATTTAGAAATGTGGTATTTTTTCTGATCAAAGTAAGGTGTCTCTTCTCTATTCTTACTACTGCCAAGCATTTGATTTACACACAGTTTAATTATTCAGATGTTTATTATGTTCTACATAATGAAATTTGGACCCTCATATTTTCTTCCTACATGCTCAGTGCAGGCTGCAATTATAGCCACAGATATCTGTTTATTTGATGAATTTTGCTTCTTCTGCATAGTTTGATAAATATGGAAATAAGTCAAAACCTACTTTATATACAGTAATTAAAGTGAAAAATCTAGTCATGATGCAAATCCTTAATTGGACTCCAGGAGAGATATGCAGAATTTCTCTTTAATAATATGGGATGACTGGGGACAGAAAAACAAAGCACACTAAAATATGGTTTAGAAGCACAATTAATCACAAAATAGAAAACAACCAATTTAGCATAGCTCATTCAGTGACTCTCAAGGCTCAGGTAATGTTCTTTTAATCATCTGGCTCTAATATTAAGGTTGTGTCATGTGCAGCTGAAATAAAACACGATATATGTGCTGATCTTCAGTGTGAAACATGTCCTCTGGACTAATTTGTAAACACAGCCTTTTCACACTAAAATGCTTAGTCTACTTAATGACGTGTAAGTGAATGATCAAAGCAATGTAAAATGGTTTTTAACTATTATTGTTTAATGTATTAATTCATTAGCAGAAAGAAACCCTCTTGCAGTTGGTTGCAGGGAATATGTTTTTGTTGGCTATATATAATTCATTTTGTTTTTTCATTTTATTAAGACAAAGTCATTATTTTGCCTGATGATGTTCCAAAGAAGAATATACTTGTTAAGTGGTATTAAATTGACAAATTATAGCACAGAGCAAGTGGGGCTGAGATATAAGTCTCCAGGAAAAAGACGTCTGTACTAGCTAAAGAAATAAATGTTTTTGTTCAAAGCTCTGAACAGATATTGCTCTAATAAGCTAAAATTAACCATCACTGTCACTTAATTTGATTGTTAAAATATTATTCTCCATATAGCTTCCTGTAATATCCCATTAGGGGCATATGATCACGTTCTAATCAGAAGGTGTTGGATTTATTGTGCTAGTTTGTTTAAACTACGAATATAATTAATCTCCTTTTGTACTTCTCCCAAATAAGTAACACCAGAATGACATTTTTGTCTCCAAATGGATTACAGACATTGAGCAGGAGCCAGAGGTCATCCCCCTGCACTGCCATAATTATTGAAGCAAATATCTGCTTCAAACCCCCGAGTGTTCTGTGGGAGCTGAGCCTGCCTGACCCAGCGCCGGCCGCCCCGGAGCTCCGCGCCTGCGACAAACCAGGAGGACACTCTTCTGTTCCCCAGATGTGCCCATTGGGAGAGACCATGACTGCGAGCTTCCATGCTGAGAGCAGCTGAAATTAGAGAGGCTTGATGTCCAGTATTCAAAATCACTGTTAAAACTCTTTCCAAGTCAGGGTCCCAACTGTCTTTGACAGATAAAAGGGGTCCCATGCAATCTAGTTTCAATGTAGTCTTCTTTTGACCACCCTGAGATGACCTGGCACCTCTTCATGCACCTGCCGTAAAACTTAAAGGCTTCAGAAATTCTTTTCTTTGAAGTGTCCTAATAATAACAGTCTAACCTTTGATGTTTCTTCCTGTACCACATGCTTGAACTTCTTATAATCTAAAGTGTATAACCTTCAATTGCTACACACAAATGGGTTGCACATCTTGAGAACACAACGCTATAAACCTAATGCAAGCTGTAGTAATGATAGGTTTATTTCATTTGTATTTAGCGCTTTACTTATATAGCATCATAAACCTAAACACTTAACACACCAATCAGGCATTAACCATCCAGCCTGATTAGCATGGAGCAGAATTCACCCTCTGCAGCCTGGAGACAGAAGAAATAAACAAACTTATGTAAAATAAACTTTGTGTGCAAATATGATATTTTAGAAGATCCCTTTCACACTAAAAATCAGAGAGAAAGTCTGCTTCCGATAGCCTGAGATCCCATTCAGGGAATATTTTTTCAGTACATAAAATTTAACAGACCCCAAAAAAGCTGGGGAAAGTTATTTTTAAAAAAACATTCCTAGCCTGATCGTTACCTCAGGTTTCTGTAAGTTTTTACAGAGCTCTCTGAGAATGTCTGACCAGCTCTGTTTTATGTTACTTCACAGATTTTTAATATTCAATAGTCCTTATCCCTTGCAAATGTTTAGCTCTAAAAAGAATTGTTTCTAATCTCTATTTTTAACTTGTACATCGGGGATGAATTTCATCCAAGATGTATCATTTATATAGCTCTGGGGAGAGAGAAAACACATCCTCCATGTAGTCCCAGTCCTGCACGAGCTCATGAGCATGCTGAACTTCCCTTGCTTTAAGCCATTCTACCAAAAATGTTGAGCATCTGTAGGGTGCTCTTCCAGCATTGTTTAAATTTCTGCCTTTCCTGTTAATCACTCTTTTGGGTGGCTATTTTCAGCTGATTGTTTTTCATCTTATGGTTTTCCAAAACCTCAGGACATTAGATCTAATCTTTCCCTTTGACTGGATTTTTTTTTTAAGATTTTTTTGACAAAAGCGAACCTTGTGGGATTATTGAATAAAATGTGAATTATTATTCACATTTTAGGGTAGTGTCCTTTGTCCGGTTACTCAGAAGAACAGAAAGGTGGTTTGTCTTCATAACTAACATTTACGAAGAAATAATCACCACTGAAGAGCGAGGTCCTTTTGAGCAAACCAGGGAAAACAGTTCAGCCACACTGCTCACACGCAGCAGGAAGGAGAACATGTGGTTCTGTCCTCTCTGGAGTTCCAGTTTCCTCATCAGATGGTTGCAGGGGATCCAAACTGAGCTCAGTTCAGCTGACCAAAATTCAACCCATTTGGCTCTCACTGCAAGATTAGAAGCCGCATTTGCAAATTATCAAAAGGAGAGCAGTTCCAGTTACACCAGTGCAGCTGCCCAAGTAGCCACAATAGAATGGGAAAAGAGCTGGAGAGGGTGACAAGTATGAACAACATAGCTACAGCCTCCAGGCATGGGCAGGTTAAACACCCTGAGCCTCTGGGAACTGGAAAAAAATACTGAAATTACTAACAGAGACGTAGTAAAGCTCCATAATACCAGGAATGATGTGGACAGGATGTATGAGGAAGGAGCAATCACTCTTCGGGAGAGTTGAGCGGCCATCAGATGAAACTTGTAAATGCCAAGTTCAGAAGGAAAATAGGGCATTCTTGATATACAGTGCATAGTTAGGGTAAGGAAGTCTCTTCTCTGGAAGACACCCGGACTGCCAAAAAATCTATATGGATTTGAAAAACATCTGGAGATATTAACAGAAAAGGAACTCAGCAGGAGTAGTAAACAAAAGCATGGCATCTATACAGGAGAAAAACCCACAAGAAGCTTGAATGCAATTCTAAGTATCACTGCACAGTTGTTCTTGCATTCTCCCCTAGGCATCTGCTCATGGCAATAGTAAAGTGCAGGATATTGGTCTAGATTGACCTTTAGCCCTGGCCCTGTCTAGTGCAGGCACTTCTGCAGTTTGAAGAAAACTGTAGCATTGTCTGACTCATTTCAACATCTCCAACAACAAGGCAAGAGATGCAGACCACTCTGAGAATGAGACAAATTCAAGAAAAGGCATACTGATGTACACAGAGATATTTGGCCCTGGATTTCTCAAAGGAAATATTAATATTTAGTGGTGGAACCAGACATTCAACCTTAAGATCAATTTCAAAGTCTTCTACCTGAAGGCAAAAAAAGCTGGTAAACACTGGCTATTCATATTGTTTTGTAAAATTTGTCTGACTTTTAAGTCACTAAGGAGACTCTTAAATTAGCAATTCTAAAGCAGAGTGAAAGAATCAGCATTTGGCTGTACAGTACTTACTTCTGCCCAAGCCTCCAGAGCCCGTTTCAGGTTTGCTGAGTTTTGTTTTCTCTGGTGATGTTTTTCTCCTGTCAGAGGCTCACAGATCTCAGTGTGTTGTTGCAGGCACCATTTCACATAATAAAGGCATTAGCACCTCCTTGGTTTCTAAAAAGATATCTCTCCAGCCTAAGATTACTTTTGCCACTGTATCACTTTACAAGCTCTTTTCTAATTTGCCACCCCCTATAATTCTAGGTATTTTTCAGTCTGACTGCTTTGTAAGTATCTCCTTCCATTATGTAAAGTGGTTTCTTTTCAGATTCTAGATTGTAGAGCTACTCAAAATGAACAAAATTTTTTCACTCTCATTTTTCATTATCACGTTGCACTTAAACCATTTCTTATGGGAACTTAATAATGTTCTGTAGTTGATTAGACTTAAAAAGGTCTACATTCTTCTTTCAAATATGTACAAAGAGCTCCTATTGACTGACTTCAATTAACTGAATTTATTTCAATTCAACAGTCTAAATTAATTCTTCATCTAACTACTGAAGTCTAGTGAGCCAAATATTGTATGACAGCTGAATTTCACATCCAGACCCAAAGCAATATTTCAATGTTGTCTCTTACACCGATGAACAAAAGAAGAATATTCAACACTGAAAACGGAGTGAAACACATACCATGACCTATACAGAAGTTTAGATTTTGATTAGGTTGGTCCTGATATTGTAACTATAAAAATTCCACTCCTAGACCCAGAGATGATCACTGTGAAGTGCTGGAGGGGAGTCATATCAACAATAGGTTGGTCTCCCTTAGGCTTCAGCAGAGGTCAGGGTTTCCCTACACATCTGCAGAAAAACAGTATTGTGTTTGTTTAAAGGAACTCAAAAATCAAAATAGAGCAATTAGGAAGCTTTCATAGAGCAAATAAGTAGAGTAGGAAAAGAAAATAATCAAAGAAAACAGGAAGAAAGGCAAAACTGTGAGCATTTACATCTTCTACATATGGAGTTTGGAAATCCAGGTGGTTTCTGTTTTGGTCCTATTTGCTTCAGATATTGAAATATCCAGATGTCAGTACAAAAATATACTTGAAAACTATAAGGTTTTAAAAGAAATTGAAAGTTGTGATCTGTCCACTCTACTCTTTAACCAACACTTTTTCTAAAGCATAATCGGCTAATACAGTAGTAGAAAAAAATGTTCTGGTTTTACACTTCTGCTGTTACTATTTCTAGTTTTCAAACTAACTTATAAAGGAAGTCAGCTTGTGGAGTCAATGACTTCAGAGGGGTTTGGGCTAGTTCCAAGCTAGGATGCCCTTTTTTTTTTTTTTTAAATAAAACTGCAAGTATGTTTACATAAACAAATATGTACCTTATCCCTCGGCTGATTGCCTGATTAACCAACTTTGGGACAAGAATAGCTGTTGTAGATTAAACCAAGGTTTATCTGTTGGAGTATCCTGTTCCGACAGTGGCTGAATGTGGGTGCCTGTAGAGGGAGGCCAAACACTCAGGGAGACAAATGGCGATAGTCTCAATTCCAACCATTTCTTGCACAGAGACTTCCTGGATGCTGAAACCAGTGTTTCTAGTTCTCAATAGTGTTTTCATCTATTAAGTTGTCCAATCAGCTCTTCAACTCTTATGACATCCTAGTATCCTGTGGCAAAATGTTAGAACTTAACTACATACTGTGTAGAGAAGAATTTACTTCGGGTGCTTTCATTAAGTGACATCACTTGAGCTGTTCCATTCCTGGATGTCATTATAAGACAGTGAATAAATGCTAAGGTATTTTGATATGTGTTGCTTTGTGATTTCACATGTATCTGTCTTCTAGAAAAGTGCCGTTATACCAAAATTAGTTTTTAAAAGAACCTTCCAGACATATAGATGATATGCAGTTAATAACATTGTGCTGGTTAAATAAGCTGAATAAACCATGAACGAAGTATCAGCCAACCAAAAAGTTGAAAGGATCTGACATAGATGTTTAAAAAATTTAGATTATCCTGAAATCATTAAGCATTGCTTTCAACAGAACACTGCAATATCATTTCCTGCACAAGTGTCTGATGAACAGAGAAGCTCCTTATCTGCTCACAGCAACAAGTCTTGCTCAGAAAATGAATAACTGTCTGAATGCCACAATGGCTGGAACTTGTTCCACCAGGTCATGCTGAACCAGTCTAATGCCACAATGGCAAAATACTAAGTGCATAAATGTAAGTAAGGCAAAGAGTTGTTATGGCTGTAAAAGCAAAGATAAACTGACATCTTTCCTCTGCCAAGAAGAAATGAAAAAACAGTCTCAGCTACTACAGCACTAATTTTTTATGGGGGAAGAGGGGAATCTATTACCTAACAAGTGCCTCCTGACAAGAAACAAAACCAGCAATGCTCATTTTTGCAAAGACTTTTTTCATTGTGAAGGTTTTTCTGCAATTCTGATGAGTTCTATGCTTTTATATTTGTGTTGTAGACTACTCCTGGTTCAGAGGAGATGCAAGTTGAAGTCACTACAAGATTCAGTGGCAACCTCTGCTATCTCCAAGCACAATGTTTGGGGAAAACAAGGGGACAAACTGCATAACCGATAGGTTTGCCTGAGATTTTCTCTCCCACACCATCTCATTTGCCCTACCCTGGTCTCATCATTTCAATCCTTTTCAGGTAAGTGCCAAGACAAATGAGTTTAAAATATCTTCTCATTATTATTAGAAATTAAGACATTAGAGAAGAACTTTAATGGGTTGCTTTTGTATGCCAGTGTTATCTAAAATACAGATTTCAGAAAGCAATGATTTTGATTAGAGTTTTGTTGAGTTGCTCAGCAAAGAAGGGAAACTCAGACCATTAATGTCTCATTAAAACTCCAGACAAAACAGTTTGTATCAAGCTCTCAGTGTCTTTGACTCAAAGGAAAAAAATGGAGTTGAAGTAGAGAAAAATTTCCAGTTCACAAAGACTTTCTAGAGGAGCACATCTGGGTGTCCTGCATACCTGGAGTTCTTCAGAACTACATTATCCAGAATTTATGGGAAAACAGTTCTTTTTAGAAATAAAAATATTTTTTCTATTGATGAGGGACACCACCAATACTTCTTTAAAGAAAAGGAAATAATGTTATTAGGTAGAAACTGGCTTTCCTGCAAGAGTTGTCTTGATTACTTTCCTGAATAACAGCAACTCCCTTCTGAGACTTTGTTTTAGCTCTCCCCTGTTCCTTTTGAATGCTTTTCCAGCTCTGTACCATGAAAGCCACCCACACAGTGACACCAAAACCATTTGCAAAAGAAAACAAAAGCCCCTGTTATGCATACAAGGAAGTCCTAAATGGAGACTTTTCTTAGTCTGCCTTCACATCCTTTAAAATCTGTTCTCCATCTCCTTGAAGAGAAAGGGATCCCATCCATGTCTGCCTAAAGAACAGGTACAGATCCACATTTATCCTTCTTCCCACACATGGAGTTTATCAAGCTCTGCTCATGCAGACTTCACACCTGAGAGGAGAAGCCAGTCATTGTCTAACAGCTCATCATCCAAGGTGACTTCAAACATTATATTCTACCAGCTGAGTTGTAAATGGGGTTGAAGGTCCCAATAAAGATGAGTTACCTTCACCAGGCCATGACGAAAATTATTTAAATTTGAAGCTGTGGCAAAGTGGTCTTTGAATGAAGCAGAGCCGAAAGAACTCTGTGAAGTCATAGAAAGTAATAACACAGAGACTTTCTGTCATCAGCACTGCTGAGCAGCAAGCACAACAACATGAGAAGGGTGTTCTTCAGAACTCAGATGGGTGAAGCAGCAGGAACAGTAGTGCTCTCAGAGATTTCATTTACAGCTGGTATTGTGCTGAGGCTTCTGAGAGCTTGTTTCCTTAGGTACAGAAATATACATTAAAGTGTCATTTTAAGCTATAACTTTTATATCCTGATCTGTCTCCCTTCCTGGATCCTAAACTAGGAAATCAATTGATGCTATTTATTTTCCAGACTTCTTTCCCCATTCCCAAGATGTCTCCTATGTACATTCCAACCCCAAAACATGGTTTTAGCTATAGTTGGGAAAGGAGGATTGAATGGCTCACCTCTTGAGGTCTTCTCCAGTCCTATAACTTTATGATCCAGTGTTTTGAGTGCAGAAAACACCTAGTTTTCTATCAAAGTTAATGTTCTGGTAGAAATCTAAATATCCAGAGAGCTGTGGGTCACTGCAAAATTATAAGCTTCTTACTGATACCTTGGGTCCAGACCCAAACAGAACATAAATCACCTAAAATGAGTCTTAAACAGAATGTAAAAACCCACAACTCAAGAGTCTAAAAACCCTCTGTGGAGCTGCTATAAAATATTCCAGCTTGCACTTTTTTTTCCCCTTACCGCTAAAAAAAAAAGTAATAAATTACTTAGAAAATTTCTGTCTGAACATGTAAACAATGCTCTGTGTTTTCATCTAATGACAAGCAGCTTGGCACCACTCCCATTCTTATGTCCAGTGGAGATGCTGAAAGCAGCCATTCCTGTCCCTGTGAGGATGACTGGCCTTTGCAAAACACCAGATTTGAGCCCTCCTCAGCATCCAGTGACTGTAGCAGACTGATTTCAACACACAGCTAGAGACAGGATCCATTTGGGGTTCCTAGGAGGCAGCATCCTAGAAGACACTCAGACTGAAAGCCAAAAAGAGCAGGTTCAAATCCAGCCCACCAAGGGATGTTGAGTTGGAAGCCTGGTAAGCAAAGCACACACAGCCAACCTCCCTACAGACCCTTCAGAACGGTGGTCTCCACCCTTTTCACAGAGATGTGCCCCCAGTTAAAAACCAACAGGAACAATTGCTAGGAAGTAAAAAAGGGCCCCAAGGGGAGCCCAAGTCAGGCAGCAGCTGGTGAGTGTGGCAGATGGGACACTTCCTTAGGAAGGGAATGTTGAGAACACTTCGATATTAAGAGTACCTACTGAAGAAAATGAAGGAACAAGCCTATTTGCAAGAAAGACAGGGCAGAACTGACCACTTACAGCATGTGCCACGTTGGCTTCTGCTGACTCAAAAAGGACTATGCTGCGCTGGATCCAGTTGAATTTTTATCACTGAAATACAAATGTAATTAAGTTTATTACTGATGATAAGCTAATATTATTAAAGGCTGATTTTCCCCTTTTCATCATTTTCTCCTTGCAGTGTAAGTGCACATATCCCATTTAATGAAACAAAGATGGGTTTCAAAAAAAAAAAAAA
>VYZP01052899.1:345-11924 GCA_013400635.1 Hypocryptadius cinnamomeus
CATGCATCTGAAGTTTTCATAAGCTGCCTGTGTGTTGTCTTAGTGCTGGAGCACAGGTCTCCTCTCATACGCACTTTTGGATTAAAAGCGCTCCTACCATTTGCTTCTGCCATACAGTAGTATGTAATGTAGGATGTTGATATCATAAATAATATTGACATCCTCTATACATTAAAGCATTGAGTGGAGTGAAAAGAAAGGAAAGAGATTGCTGTAAAAAAAAATAATTCAGCATCTGATTATTTCTTCTTTTCCTTTTGGATTATTGTGAAGCAATTACGTACAATTATTGCTATTAAAATTGACAATCCTAGGTAAATTTCGACAACTGGATTTGTGTTCAGTCTCTAGGATGACTTTGTAATAATCACTGAATTAGGCTGAGGTTGGAAGGGACCTCTGATGGTCCTTTGGTCCAAGCCCCTTGCACAAGCGGGGAGGAACACCTTGAGCCAGTAATGTTTAAAATCAGTGTTCTTCAACTCCAGTGTTTCTGTGGCCTCCTTAATTAAGTCTTCTCCCCACTAACTTCCCTACAATACTCATCTGTCTAAAAATGTTTTTGATTTTCAAAATGAGTTGCAATAATATTGGTTCCTATAAATCTGGGGATCACTGTGTCTTGCCTTTCTGAAGAGAAGTAATTTTCTGATGTGTGTTCTTGAAACATTTTGTGTGTAACTGAACGCAAATTTTTATTGTTTTATGGTCTGTTCTCAGTTTTAATGTCACACTATTACCAGCATGTCCAAAAAAAAAGTGTTTGCTTAGATGCAGACCATGCAGATGTGTATAAATGCCAAATTTTATGTCATAAAAATTAATGAGGAGTGTTGCTGAAACATGTTATTGTTATGTATACTTAAAAACTATATATACATCTTATTGCTATGTTTACTTAAAAACAAGAGAAAGCACTCGTTAGCAGGAGTGGAAGAAATTTCTGTAGAGCCAGATTTGCATTCTGGGGATTCTGTCATCTGGCTTTCTTGATCACAGAACAGTTTCCAGAGCTGCAGATATATTTGTATCTGTAAGTTCAAATAGGGATCTCATTTGAAGTTCTAAACTCCTATACAGATACATTCAATCATTAGGTGACAGATACTGTAACTTGCATGTGGCCAGGTTCTATGCCCATTCCTTGTGTATCAGGCTTTCCAGTAAGTGTAACTTTTGTATTGTTGAAGACAGATCTGTAAATCTGTGACTGACATAAGTTTATTAAAATAATTTGTGCCTTCCAGTGGCACATCTGAAAACCAATATATTTGCCCTTCCCCAGATGGCATTTAGAATAAGTATTCTTCATGCTCATGCCACCCCTGGAAGACCCAAAAATAATGTTTGTCCTAAGCTATTCCTGAGCAAGTAAGGCCTAAACTAACCCTGACTCTTTGCTAGGGGGCTGGGATATACTGGCAGGAATGTGTACATATGGGTGCATAAATGCCACCTTACACCATTAGTAACTGCAAAACTACTTTCTTCTGGACTAAAAAGAAATCTTAAGTTATTAAAAAATTTGCTATGTGTGAAAATAAAAGTTTGTGAATACATTTTTTCCTAGGTTTAAAATTTTCAAATTTATTAAATGAGAGAACAAATTAAATATCTTTGTAGGTCAGCAAGGAATTAAAAAATGCTGTTTCAGATAATTGCATGGTCTTAGAGTACCTGTGGAGGTGTAGGATGAAGCTGTATAGGTTAGTGGCTTCATGAGCTTTGTAGTAGCAGAGGTAAAAGGAAGAGCTTAAGGAAATGTCTCTACATTCTAGTTCAGTGAAACCTTTAAATATCATATGTGAAAGGAACACACAAGATTCTTTCTGTGACATTTGAGAAACAGTTCGTTATGCAATGGCATAATCCTTGTTTATGCTTCACAGGCCCAGGTAATAGTCGTATTTCAACATATCTGATTTTTAATATATGGGCTGTTGCCATTTGAAGACTCTCAGGCAGTATTATGTGGAGTGAGATATATCCCCATTCCTGCTTGGTATGGGGATAGATGCAGCATTTTAGTTGTGTTGAATGTGAAGTAAAAAAAAGTTTAAAAGCACGTTTAGAGCTGACAGAGGCAGGCTTACAGAGCTATGTGAATACACTATCAGGGTTAGAACCATACTATTTAACACATTTTGGATATTTTTTCTGATAAGAAAAGATATGTTGGTGTTGACTTGCCATGACAAGTTTTCTACACTTCACAATAAAATAATCTGGTTAATTTCAGTGGTTACCTTTATTCTGAAGAGCAGCAGTGTGTTTGAGAACAAAGAAAAGAAAACAGTTAAAACCTTAGTGAATGTCTGTTTGTGGTACTATAGTTTGTAAGTCTGTACTACAGACATATTCAGAAGGCAAATTTAATTTTATCTGTTATATGTTCTTACAGTTGCAACTTGCTGCGGCTCATTTCAAAGGGGAAAACTGTATTGCAAAATGTGATTAACCAGTTGTAAAGAAGACCAATAATCTTAAAAGTGTTAGACTGTTTAGAATATCTAAAGTTACCACTAATGTCGAATCATTTGTTCTCTCTTGTGCTGCTAACTTTATTATCAGTCTGATCGATATTACACAACTGGGACATTCTTACACTATACATGAAAACAATTATATTTTCTCAGCTATGCTGTAATCAGATTATTTGCTTCCAGAGATCTGTAGCTTTACTGTATTTCTTCTGTTTCCTTCAAATTAATTTTCTTAACATGAAGTGGGAGACTCATTTTGAAAGTATGAAAAATCACCTAAAATTGGGTAGTGATTCTTTATAAACATAAATTGAATGTTCACTGAGTTTTGTAGTTAATAAAATAAAAAATAGTATAAACTGTTCAATGCAGTACTGCATGTTTGAATATAGCTCACTTTGTAATTGGGGTGCACAGTCATTTGCTTTTCCTCAAAGCTATCAATATTTCAGGTTTTTGAAGAAGTCCAAAATATTATGCTAACCTTTGGTTAAGTCCTTACTTACAACCTAAGTGCCTGCTTTACAACTTCTGTTTGATTCTTCAAATTAATAAAAATTAGATCTTCTGTAATGATGTATAGTACTTGGCATTTAAGTATAGCTTGTCTGGCACTAAAGATTTGCTTTACTTTTTAAAGGCTGTGATTCAAAGTTTCATGGAAGTCTACCAACTTGCAGTTTCCAGAGTTGAAATATTAGTGAGAGAAACAGAATCTTTTCAGCTTGACATTGCAGCCCTAAAGTCCAGGCTCCAAACAGCTGGTCTTCATAAAAGTGACCTTACAAATGGTAAGTCTGCTTTTCAAGTAATTTTTGTCTTTTCAATGTGGCTTTTTACCTAGCATCTCCCTTCATGCTGTGTAGTTTCTGTAGGGAAATACAGTAATATTTATCTATAAACATAATAGAGCAATAAAACCAGTGTTAATAGAAACTTTTTATGAAGAGAAAAGAAATGGTAAAAGTTGACAAGGTTTAATTTTTACTGCTGTATCTTCTACAAGAACCTGTTCACATGCTGGAAAAGTATACATTGTGAATTTTACCAGTACTGTAAATAGTTGAACTTTGGACCTGAAGAATTTTGCATCTAAAGATGTTGTATGTTATACCAGAATGTTGTTAGCTTCATATAATCAAAGTGTTTCTTAGGAGATTTGAATTATTTTTAGACAATTATGAGTATGGTTATGAGTAACACTTCTCAGTAAACTTACAAAGTTAATTTCAGGAATAATTTCTGGTCTAAAAATATTGTTGCCCACAAAAGTGTTTGGATTTGTTTAAGGATAATAAGGTGGGTCTTCAGATTTGAGATCTCTGTCTAGGGGAATTACTAAATGCAGATTTATTTGTGTCACAGAGGCTGGAGGCCAGACACATAAACTGTCATAAATATGTAGCCAAGTGTCTCTAGAATGAGACTGTGCAGGATGTGCAACTTACATACACTCAGTGTATTTCTCCCCCATCTCTTCTTAGTTTTCCACACAGGATAAAGGAGAAGGCTTTGGAGTTCATTTTATTAGTGGTGGTAGTAGTTGCTGTTGTTCTTCTTCTTCCCTTCCTACTGTCTTTTCTTTTAGTCTTGTGTAGTAAATAGCCGTAAAGAAAATAAGTATTGTTTGTCTTTCTTTTTGAAACAGAAGATCTGTAAGAAGAGAGCTGTCACAATGCAAATGACACAAGCAGAGTAGTAAACATATATTCAAAGGCTGTGACTATGCCTTTGGCTTTGGTTATTTCCAATAGAATTATATTAATTTCTTATCCTACTTCTAACAGCACAATGGGATGTTAGTGCAGATATAAACTATATTAATCAGTGCTGAATTTGAGTTTTAACATCTTGAGGTAACAATTGTTGAATGAAAAATTTGTTTATTTCTGATTACACAACCTTTCTAAGAAATGAAATTGCTTCACTGAAATTACTTTTTTCCTCTTCCAACCAGACTCTTTTGATGTCTTCTGCTATGTTTATATGTATCCTGCTGAGC
The DNA here is from genome assembly GCA_013400635.1 of Hypocryptadius cinnamomeus. NCBI lineage: Eukaryota > Metazoa > Chordata > Aves > Passeriformes > Zosteropidae > Hypocryptadius > Hypocryptadius cinnamomeus. Next base: position 4,831 of record VYZP01052899.1, read on the forward strand.
ATGTGCCCAATGTAACTGGACTTCTCCTTAGCCTGTTATGATTGTTTTTGTTGTTTAAATCAAGATGACCACTTGTTTACTAAAGATTGGGAAGTCTGCCAAACTTGCCGCAAGATTTGCTTTCATTTGCATTAAGAAAGCTTTTAGCAAAGATTATGCTAGTCCTGTCCGCGGAGGGCTATGCAATGGCCTGATACATTACAGTGAAAACCAGCTCTCTGATATTTGTGTAAATGCAGTGTTTTTTTAAGTAGTTTGTATCTGCATGCAGTGTCAATGTAAAGATGATACTATTTGCATTGTGGAGGGATCTCTTAGCCCTCTGGGGAGAACAGTAGTTCTTCCCTTAGATGAAGTTTAATTTGAATCTAGGCCTAAGCATTAATATGAAATGTTTTAAAATTTTAATGTAAAAGTGAAAACATTCAGAATGAGAGTCTCAAGTTGCCATGAAAAAGTGATTATGGTGTATTTTGTAGTATCTGGGTTTTCTGTAAATTTGTCCCTAATATTTGTAAAAGTTGCATTAAGCATGAATTTTTAATAACTTCAGGCATTACAGCTTTGCAGTGTGACTTAAATTTTAAATGTTCTAATTGATACTGTTTTGGTTTGATTTTGAGGAAGAAGTTCTGCACTGAATTGCTTTCTCTAGTAAAAAGTGTAGAACAGATTTTTTTTTTTGCTTATTTTAAATGAAAGGGAGCAATGACTTCTTGAGTACATATTTGGTTTCAAAATTAGACTAGCTTTGTTAGTTTTAATTCACTGTCTTCAATCATATATCCATTGTAGACAAAATTTTACATGGAGGCGGCAAACACAGCACTTTGACTGTATTGGTTGCAGGCTTTCATATGACATATGTTTGTGCTTCCTGAAGAGTAACTACCGCTCAGCGCTGAAATACATTTTTTAAGTCTTCCAGTTGTGTATCATGTGTGGACTCTTACCTTATCAAATTGGGGTTTATCTCACATGTGGTTGTTTCTTGATGTCTTTTATGCTAGTTGCTTAGGGATCTTGCCCTACCTTGCATTGCATGCAAGTTTGGTCCATTCATGAGTACTGATATTTTCCATGTTTATTGCTTTCCTAATTGACCCGTTTCTACTGAAATTTCATAACTATGTCACCTTTCTTTCTGTTCACACCACTTCTCTCTGCTGCTTAGGGTTTTGCTAATAATTTTAAAACCAGAACTGGTGCCATGAGGCAAAATTGGTGACTCTAACTCCTCATCTTTTATCTCAGACTCTGAATTGACATCTCCATCCTCCAGTCCATTTCTAGTCCAAGCACTTTCCTCCTAGTCAATAGAGTTTAGATTCTGAGATTGCTGTATGTGGTCATGCTAATGCCAACAAAGAGGAACAAGAAGGGATATGATTATGATGGACAGAGGTGAGATGAACACTGGAAACACTGCTCATAGAGAAGAGAATTATGTAGGGAGAAGTGAAGTCAGTGGCAGAATGTCTCTGTAGTCTTCATTAGTGCCCAGCTGTCTATCTGTCGTAGTTGTCTCTGATGATTCTTACTCTGTGGAAAGGCCTGTGAATTTTTAAATTTTGCAACTCTTAAAATTCAGTATGGCTGGAAAACAGCTTAGATTTTCTACCTGTCTTCCTTTCTTCTTCTTTCCTTCTTTCTGCTCACCCTCCCTTCCTCCTCCCCCCCTTCCCCCCCACCCTTTTTCTATTGTTCTCTATTCCTGTATCTCTTTTCCACTCCTCCCTCCTTCTCACCAACAGCGCAGGGAGACAGGGCATGGGGGTTTGCTCAGTTTGTCACCCGGGATCTTCCACTACTGAGGGACAGGAGTCCTTCCCCTGCTGCACCATGGGATCCCTCCCACAGGAGGAAGTTCCCCATGAACTTCTCCAATGCAGCTCCAATCCCACGAGCAGCAGCCCTATCAAAGCTGCTGCAATGTGAATCCCTCCCATGGGCATACAGTCCTCCCAAAACTGTTGTGGTGTGCACCTTCCATGGGTGCAGTCTTCCAAGGACAGGCTGCTCCACCCTGGAAGCAGAGGCCCTCTCTCTCCATCGGGTCTCCCACTGGATCACAGCCTCCTCCAGGCATCCATGCGCTCCAGCATGGGCACCTCCCCCATGGGTTGTGGGTGGATCTCTGCATTCCCTGAGGATCCCCAGGGGCTGCAGGGGCACAGCTGCTTCACCATGGTCTCACCTGCTGAGGAATTGGCTTTGGTGCCTGGAGCACCTCCTCTCCTCCTTCTGCACCGACCTTGGTGTCACCAGGTTGTTTCCCTCACATGTTCTCATCTTCTCCTCTTCTCTTGCTAGGAAAAAAAACTGCACCCACTTTGTTTTGATTTTCTTCTTAAATATGTTATCACAGAGGTGTTACCAACCTCTTTCATTGCCCAGTTTTGGCCAGCAGCATGTCCATCTTCAGAGCCATCAGGGATTGGCTCTTCTGGACATTGTGGAAGCTTCACCAGCTTCTCACAGGAGCCATCTTTGTGGCCCCCCCACTACTCAAAAACCAGGCTATGCAAAACCAACACAATGTCCTTGGCTTTTTCACTACCTCACATAATCTTATGCACATTTGAATTTGTTTTGTGAGATTTGGTGATATTGGTTTTTAAATTGCCTTACAGAAAGTAATTAGACTTGCTATTTTTGTTACTCTCTGAGTTGATGTGTTTTCCTAGATAGAGTCTTGAGCAGAATTCAGTAAATATGGACCTCAGTAATCATAATTTTGCTCAGTATTGTTACTTACCAGTGTTTAGTTGCTGTGGAACGTGAATGTTCCTGAAGTGATAGGGAGTAAAGAAAAATATGTCAGACCCACAAGGAAAATTTCTTGACTATTGAGATGGTCATAAACATGAAAGTGTGGAAATACCAGAAAAGTGAAAATAGAAAACTATTCATAAGATTTACTAAGTCTCTGTAAGACTGAATCCACCAGTAATATCTTCCTGAAATTCTGTTTTTATTGAAATATTTGTATTTATTTCCTGACTTAAAGCAATTGGGCATCACTTTGTGAGAAACGACTCTCACTTTCAAAGGTTTATTAAACCTTAAAAAAAATACAGCAAAGGACTGAATAAGGAAAAAGGACAGCACACTAGGAGTTGGTGACCGTCTGCCACGAACTTGTCCATGAAAATGGCTGCTTCGCCTTTTATACCCCTAGGGGTTGCATCAGGCAATGCTGACCCCTCCTAAAGTCTGTCAGTCAGCTCTTCTTCACCATCCATTGGTGGAGACTTTCTTGTAACTGGATTGGAGGCCAGGTGTTGTCATCCCATGCCCCCCTTTCCCCATTCCCAACTGCCCCATGCAAGGGGCTCAGGTACACACCTTCTCTCCACACGTTCTGCACAACCCAGGCTGTCTGGTGGAGCAATACAGAGGTGAAAGGGCACTACTGGGAGAACAGAGGACATCTAAACAACAAACCACAATAACATAACTATACATCAATAAAGCTTCTCTTAACATACACACAATATTCATCTCTTAATTGCGTGAGGCAATCATCCCATTACTCATCTATATCAACTTGCCAGCCTTACTGCATAGCCAAGGAATGCACATATCCTAATGCAAATGATCACTTGGTCACCTCGTATTGCTTACACAAGTAATAGTTGTAACCAAACAGCATAAATTATTTGTTTAAAGTAATACTAATGCTACTACTGCTAATAACAACAACAACAACCTATATTGTAAATCACATTCTGCAACTTAGGGTAACATTGTAAAAAGCAGTTACAGTAATCCAACAATGTTTGCTATCTTGTAAAGAATGCTTCGTTTTCTATGCAAAAATTTTTTGATACTCAATATTCTAGGTATGTGAACTTTAAACTTGTCAGGCTGTTATATTTGAAAATTATAGTAATTTGATTAAAATGTTGCCTATAAGGCAAAAGGTTCAGTTAATAGAATCCATATGTAATTAAAGTGCAGAACAAAATGTAATCAGACCCCAATGACTGGTGCCTTCATATTGATAGTTTTACAGTGGCCTCTGGGGTTGAAAGTTTATGTTACAGTTACCAATGTAGCTGTGCTCCAGAAAAAAACAAGACAGTGTAGCTGTTAAAGCAGGTATGACAACATCCCAAACTGATAATCAACAAAATTGATTATACAAAAGTGATAATACAACAAAAGTAGTTGATAGTCTGAATTTTGGGGCTGTCTTCCACTTGGCAGGTGGAAGAAGCACAAGACTGCTGTATTGTACTGGTCAGAGGGTTGCATTCTGCAGCAGCACTGCTATGTAAACATTCCTAAATGAGGGAAATATGCCCAATAAGAGCAAATAACAGTGTATTTTTTAAAATAATGTAGTTGCTTGATTTGTGTGAAATCATGTTTGAATCATCTGAAAGTTATAGGCACAACAGTATGTACCAAGCCACAAAAGAAGTTAAAAAAAATTTCCTGAACTTAAAAAAAAAATAAAATATTTTCTCTGGACAGTTTTAAGAGTTGACATCCTGTGTTAGAGTTCTCTAATCATCACCAGCACAATTTACAATCAGAACACACAGAGAGCCAGTTCAGACCAGCTCATCTGTTGACTTTGGCAGAAGCCCTTAATCTCACTGTGTGTAGCTGCCACTTGAGAGCTGGGGACTCGGCAGAGAGCCGAAGCAGGGTGGGATGCAGGGTTGGTCAAGGCATGAACACATAGGCCTGCTTCATTTCAACAGCCATACACTGCTTTTTTTTACACTCTTTTCATTTTACAGTCTTTTTTAAAAAAACCCCTGAAATTAAATGAGGACCTCTCATGAGCCACTGCGCTCCAGGCATAAGAAATTGTAATGTCTGGCTTCCAGAAACTGTCCCGTCAAAATGTGCTTCTGATTAGGTGGCTTAATTACAGCTGTGAAAACAATGTTGATTTAGGCCTCAAGATTCCAGTGCATGTCAGCCGTTATTAGCTAGCCTTGGACTGAAGCCACCATTTTAAAACTCTGTACCACTAAAGTCACACACTGCCTGACAACTTTTTATTTAGGCAGAAATGTTGCCAGAAGCAACACATTTTATGCAAAATATTTTTCATTGCGCAAATTTCAAATGTGACACAGTTGATGGACATAAAACAGGTAGTTATGGGTGGACCTCACCAAGTCCAAAACCTAACTTTTGCAAAAAAACCCCTACCCCAACACATCCCCCTCCCCCATTTCAAAAGTTTTTTTCTGAAGTTTGACTGACATAATGCTTAATTTTAATTCCTTTAATTCAGTTTTATTCCAAATCCAGCATGTTGGTTTAACCACCCAATTTTATTGCATCTAAATTTTCCTGACAGTTTCATTTGCTGTTGGGAAATAAAATTGCCATTTTTTCAACATGGGAAATAATGGCTAGTTTCAAAACCAATATGTTTGAAACTTCCTTTGCCTGAAGCAGGTTAAGGCACACACTCAATTTACTTTAGGGGAAAAAAGCTCATTAAATAGTTTTAATATTTTAATATAATTTAAATAACTGCTTTCACAGTGGGAAGGCTTATTAGGCCCATGTATTTACACCTGCAGAGAGGTAAATGTTTGGGTAATTAGGTGGTTTCCAATAATTCAGTTTTTCAGTTGAGGGTTAATACTGTAAACACTGTAGATGGACAGAAAGAGTGCTGCATTTAAACATTACATTTCCACTTTTAGCATTTTACTTTTAAGTGCTTAAGAAAGAGGCTTAAGTGGAGTTGGTTTGGGTTTTGTGAAATTTTTTTTTGTTTGTTTTAGTTTGGATTTTTTCCTTTGTTTGGTCTGTTCTTCAACTCTCCTTAATGACATGAATTGGCTAAGGAATGTGAGAGAATGTGTGTGGGTGTTAACTCTCAGCAGAGGTCGGTACTTTGGAAAAGTAAGATCTACATTCTCACTTCACCGTTGCTATGAAATTCCAAATGTCCATGCTGTGTGGTTTAATGGAAACCATGAAGTTCCTAAATGACCGCAGGTTTGTTCCGCTGTTAAGCACAAACAAATCTTTCAAGTCATTGGCTAAGTCACAAAAAAGGAGGGTCATGTTTTCAGGAAGGTAATCTCCTTTCCTTTTTTTTTCCTTCATGGTTTGCATTTCTATGGCATTAGAAATGTGTTCCTAGTGAGGTACTGGAACTACCAGCTCACAAACACGAATCCTCAGTTCCCAGGACTGAAAACAAGACACTTGGAAGCTAAAGCTGTATTCATCTCTTACACTAAATACAGGCCACTGCAACAATAGTACCTTCAGGAGCAACTAATTGGAAATTAATTTCGAGAAACAAATTATTTGGATAACGAAGCAAGTCTAAAGTGTAGGTTCAGTGTAGTGTTTGTCCTGTAAATAATCATCATGCATACATCCTCCGCCTGCAGCAGATTAGTGGAGAGCAAGGCCACTTGTATGCCTACACTTTATTTCGTTCAGTTTTCAAAGGAGGAATACTGGAATGAGCTAGTCTATTTTCTTTGCAAATACTAGGTGGGTTTTCCTGAAAAAGAATGTTTCAGAAATGCCTCAGTTGCTGTGGAGGGCAACTGTAAGTCAGGAGACAACCATGTGATGGCTTTTTCCTTATTGGACACCTTTGCACTAGTCTTTTGAAATGTGTTTCATTGGTAATACACAATGAGTTGTATTCATCAGCCACATACATTTGCTTCCTGTTGGCTACACACTGCTGTTTCTTTTGCCTTCTTCCCACACCTATCAAAGGAGCATTTCCAGGACATCAAATTAAAAGAAACATTCATATATTATTACATATATTGTTAATGCTGCAGTAGAAATGAAAGTATTGGGAGTGCTAGACAGGCTGTTATTCCGAGAACTGGATATTATAGACCAGGACATTTAACCCTGGGAAAAAGTTTTTACAAAAGAACAGAGCCAATGACACCATTTTACTGTCTTTATAGAAGAAAAGGAATATTCTCTACAAAGGCAGACAAATTCACTTCTTTCCAGACTCAAGGACTTTTACTCAGGCCAGAAGGTGCTTCCTCCTCCCTTTTGAAGAAGTTATTTCAAGAAAGAGAGCCGGGAAGCTTCTATTATTCCCTGCTAAACTGTGGGTTAAACATAAA
>VYZP01052923.1:0-11788 GCA_013400635.1 Hypocryptadius cinnamomeus
AAGAAAAAAATTTAGTTCCAAGAAAATTCTAGGGAGTCTTTTTGGTTGGGTGCTGTGTAAAAGAGGGCTATGAATAAAAAAAAACCCTCCCAACTCTGTGTTAATCTTTTCTTGCACTCATGAAAGTGAGGCATCACTGCAGTGTTGCTTATTTATAAATAATGTATTAAAAAAAATGAGTGATACATTGCCTGGGTTTTTTATTATTAACAAAATCTTTTCCTAATCCAGAACAAGGTGTTCTTGGAGAATAAGGTTCTCTTTCAGTATGTATTTGGTTTTTTGTGGGGTTTTGGAGGTTTTTTGGTTGGGTGTTGTTGGTTTGTTTTTTATTTTGTTGTTTTGTGTTGGGTTTGGGGTTTTTTGGTGGGGAGGGATGTGGGTATTGTGCTAGGGTTTTTAAGTGAATTTAATATTCAGGGAATTCGTTCTAATAAGAAAGTAAGACTAAATGTACAATTATGAAATTACATTTCCTTAAATCTTCATCCCTACCCTGAAGGATGTAGCTTTTGTACCAAAAGATATACCAAGAATAAAAATCCACTTAACAGTTGCAGCATTTTCTGAGTGCTGACCTTCTTGTAGACACTTATGCACCATTCCTCTGCTTTCTGTAACATACCCCATTCCTAGGAGCCAGCAGAGATTTGCAGCTGAAAAAACAGTGTGTCTACAGTGACCTGAAGCCAAAGTTGGTTTCTAATTCATAATGCAGCAAATACTGGTTGGTCAATGTTCTTGGGACTTTTATTGTTAGCAGTGCTTTTTCAGCTTTTCATCTGTCTCAGAATGGTGATAATCACCTTAATTCATACCAGATCTGACTTCTCTTAATGGCAGAAAATATACATGTTGTAATTAGAGCAAGAATTCATGTGGGCTACTCCTCCTGTATATTTAACACCCTATTCTGGTGTGTGTATTTAAGCAAGAGTAGTTCCAGCATAATGTTTTGAATGTTAATAACTACTCAAATTCATATTTAATTGTTGCTTATTCCAATTGAATGCAATCTTGGTGCAATCAAGACTGCACTTTCAACAAGGAAGTATAACATATGAAAAAGAGTTCCTGTCCATATTTTCCTTTCTTCTTGGATATGACTTCACACCCATATTATACATATTCTTCATATATTTATTGACTCCTATAAACATCTTCTTCTAATCTTGGAGTATGTTTCATAGAAGATTAAAGATACTTGGACTAGCTGTTAAAAATAATGAGGGCAACTTTAGTTGCTGATCTGAAGAGGAAGATCACATTTTGATATACTCATTTCTGGAGGTACATCTTCTGAACTTACTGAGAGTCTCTTTTCAGTTAGAAAAGAACCCTGTTGTTTTCTGTAATTTCTTGATGGGGTCATCTATGTTATGGTTCCTAACATTACCTTCCTTACATCCATTTCTTATTGTTAATTTAATTTTTTCATGTCTCTACAATGGGTTCCTGTACCTGGCACACTTGTTTTGGATAGTTATAACATTTTTCCCCAGATAGATTTTCTTTCATGTGCATCCCACTTCAAATTTTCTTCTGGTAGAGGCATCTGTCAGAGATCAAAGAGAGGATTAGTTCTCTGTGCTTCCACAGATAAGGATATTTCATGGAGCAAAAGTATTTTATTTACTTACAGCTGAAAAGTAGCAAATGATAAACTTGTAATAGCTTTATTAAAATTCTGCCTTTAGCATGAATTATCAGTTTCCCAGTTCTTTATCAAATGAGCCATTGCAATGGACAAATAAACTTGGTATTGTAGAAGCTTTCGGAGTCCTCTTGTACTGTTCAGTGGGACTTGTTTTCTATTTATATTAAAATATTTTCATGTCTAATTTTTATGAAATCCAGAGGTTCTTGATTATTTTAAAGAGACTCAGATGAAAAGATGGTGCTTTATGTTCACAGCCTTGTTGGTATAAAACAGGTTTGAATGCTCCCTGCCTCAACCCCACTGCAAAAAACCAGTCAACAGCCAAGACATTTATGGGAACAGATCATGAGCCCTAATGTGACACTTTGTAAGAGAATTTCAGTATTCTGCAAATTCATTGCACCTGTGAGTAACAATGTCAGGAGCACTTTAAACCAATTCAAAGATAAGTGATTGAAGGAAAATTAGAGGAAGCTAAAGTGATACCTGATATAAAGTGGTGTATTGTAAAAAAGAAATGGATTCAAGAGCAATAGAATTTGGAACATAGCCGTAATTGCCAACACAGCCACTCATTTCATCCCAGGACCCAGGTTGTCCCTTTTACCTTAAAGCCTCATCTCTTGAATTATGTGAACTTATCTGTATCTTTTTAGATGTTAAACTCAGCAAATAACACTACTATGACAAGCTAATAATCCTGGTTATGATAAAAAAAATATTGAAGCCACAATATGTTTCCAAGTATTTCAAAAGGATTCTCATTCTAAAGTCTTGACCTTTAAAATTCTTGGATTTAGTAAGCTGGTATTATTGCCTTCATTGTGACCTGACCTGGTAACTCAGCCATACTGGCAGATCTGAAGTCTAAAATACAGCATTATGCTCCTTCTACTAGAATAGAAATAATTTTCTCTTTCCAGTAGCAACAAAACAGGAAGAGAAAGTATCTCTCTCTCTCCCAATAGTACTCCAGTGTGGTTTGAGTGACTTTTTCCCTCCCTGTGTGTGATACAAACTTGTAGCCACATTTCAGCAGGAGTGTGAGAGCTGCACCACTCATCCTGCAGCTGGAGGCACCTCATTTCTCACTGCAGCTTGCCCCTAAGGTTTGGGGAGGCAGGGAAAAGGGATATTGGTTTCTGGCTTGCAATTTAGTCAGTATTCAATGCAGTTTTTGTTTACTGACTGCTGGTGCCATATAACTCTTTCTGAGGTCTGCAGAGACAAAATGTGCAGCTATTTAAATGGAGCAATGGCATGAGGTTATATTGTGAGCAATAAAGAACCAGAAGTGATCACTTCTTACAGTCTGTTCCATTCTCCCTTTGATGAACACTTCACTGTGATGTGGAATGTGCAGCTTTGAACAGTTGCTGAAATGTTTGTTTGGAAAGCCTCTTGATGTTTGTGGTGTTAATAGATTCTGACCTCATGTTTGGTAACTCTGCATTTTAAAACTTGACCCTCCACAGGGCACAAGTCACTCAGAAATTTTGTACTGGTAAATGTCAAAGTTCTGTACATTGTTCACAGTTCGTTTATGGTTTCCTTATGGAAAGTACCTAAGTTTGACTGTGCTGCTGAATGACTTTCAGGATAGAATGTCATTTTGTACATCTGGTGTTCTGTTTAATTGTCATCAGACTTTGGTTTTCAACGAGATAATTGGTGAGCTGTCTTTGGTGCTTTGAAAAATAAGTCGTCTTCAAATCTATTAATGTTGTTCAAATATGTGCTTTTCTGAAAACATGTCTTCTGTCATAAGGCTTCAGTGGTGCAGAGCAATTTAGGAGTTTATCAGGCTGTTATTGTCACAGATGAGAAAACAAAGTGTTCCAGATAAAAGTCAAATGAACGTGACTCTCGTCTTGATCACTGTGGAAATTGAGAAGCCTATTTCATTTCTGTTCCGGAAATTAAACTAATAGATATAATAGATGAAAAGGATGCTACTTTTTGACCTCTTTCCTGGCTTCTCCCAGAAGAGCAAATGCAAGGATTAGTTCTCAATATCTACTTTATTTAAAGGCTTTCCTTTACATAGATTGTCCAGTTCAAATGGGGGAATATCGAACAGAAGAGCAAAATGTAGCACTTCTTAAAAGGAAATGTAATATTATAGTCACTCTAGAACCAAATTTTCATTGACCATGCACACAATTAACAATGTGGGATAGGTGTCACACTACGAGATGCCTGAGTGCTCTTTATGTTTCCTCAAAAGCAGAAAATATGCCAAGTCTTGATGGAACAGCTCTACAGATGCAGAAGATGCATCTTGTTCTTATTCTCTGGTTGGCCTTTGGTTGCACCCAATTCATTGACTGCAGGGGTTTTTTCATCCTTTGCAATTCACTTGGACAAGTACATAGAAAATGTTGGTATATAAGTCTGGATGGCCTTCTGATGTCTCTTGTATATCCTGATTGTGTGAGGGGTACAGTGTTATACCCATTATAACCTTTCAATTCAGCATAAGTGCATATTTCAGATACCTTTATGTAACTTTATGTAAAATGCCAAACTCTGTATGGCTTTTTGGTAGATACAATTGATCTGAATTTCTGTTGCTTAACTATGTGCTTCCTCTTAGCAGTGTGGATCTGACCTGGTGACCCAAATCTAAGCCTGCAAGGTGGACTTTCCCTCCTCCCCACACAGAATAGAAAACTGTGTCATTTACCCTGGAGATTCTATTAAGCACTACCTTGTCAAATCTCTGCTCTTTGGGGGCAGAGTAGAGATGTAGCCTATTTTTCACTGATGGCTAATCTTAGGTCACCAGGCCATATAGTTTGTGACCTGAGACTACTAAAAAGGTCACTGAGGATAAAAGGAAAAGACTGACTTGAAGAAAAGAGGTTTTTCACTTTGACAGTAGTAGATTGGCATGATAAAACTAGAATCTTCTTTATGCTGAACTCAAGATACAGAACATATATTTCTCCTTTTTAAGTTGCTGGATAAGTTGCATTTTTGTAATAGATTTTTGAAAACATAGTAGTGCTAATAAATCTAAAAAATGATGTTGCATTTGAATTCAATGATGTGCTATGTAAGGACTTGCCTCCAGACCCAATCAGATAACATTTGTACTGAAAAATAACTGTTAGAATTTAATTTTTCAGCAACAAATAAATTTATCAAAACCTAAAAAAAATATTCATCTCTGGTAATGAAAGTGGTATTAAAATATAATGCTTTGATGCATTCTCTATCCTAATTTATAGTTTGAGAAATTCCACTGTTCGTTGTGCTAAAACACTTTTGGCACCATTAGTTATTCTACATAAACCAATTCATTAAGTGAACATGTGTGTGGAGTGTATACTATGTGTGTTGTCCAAGACTTAAAGAATAAATTACTTTAAAGATAAAAAAGCAATCACATCTGAAAAGAGAATTTCTATTGAAAACATGTTGTGTGCATTATTTGAGATTAGAAATGTGTCTGTAGATTTTTTTCTCCTCTTGTGACCTAATTAGAATACAGCAGAGCTGTAGAGATATTGCAATTTGTTAAAACAGACTTGTAATAGGATCTATGTATAGGTAACAAAGTGCACTTATTTCATTGCTTCTAAGAGATGCATAGAGGCACACACAAGCTACAGATTTTTTTTTTTTTCCCCATGGCACAACTGTGTTAAATTCTTTTTAAACAAAGGAGCAAAGCCCTGTGGCTGTTGAAGAATGGCTTATGGTACAATAATACCCTGATATTATATGCATATTCTTGATTTTCTGGCAAAGTATGTACTCATTGAAGAACAGTAGTTGTAGTTCATGCTGTATTTTCATTTTTAAAATACATGCAGAGAAAATAATTTTCATACCTTTCTTATCATGAGGTTTCTACAAATAATTAGGTTAATTTTTCCTTAACTGAATTTGTGCATCTATTTTAATTGTTTTTGTCATAAGAGTGACTTTGGTAAGAAATAACCTGTTCATGAAAAAACCAACCTGACATAATTCTTATGTCAAGTCATGAAGATCAGTGCCTCCTTCGAGGTCAAGATGTGTGCCCCCTCATTGTCTCGTGGCAGGCTGTAGATGGAATGGTGTAATGGCCTTTCCTCCATTCAGCATCTCTGGGCATTTCCTTGGCTTTTCTTCTTCCTGTGAGTTCCCAGCTCTCCCTGCTCTGCAGAGGTGCTGCTTTGGGCCCTTTCTCCCAGGCTGTGCCTGCACTGCAGCCAACAGTTCTGCCCCATTTCTGCCCAGAGTGCTGGGCTGGCTCCTGCTCTGCCTGCCCACCTGGGCCAGGACCAGGTGACATCTCTTCCTGCTCGTGCTTGCTCTGGTGCAGAGTGGCAGGCAGGACAAAGGGGCAAAGTGAACTCCTTCTGCTGTGCAGCTGTCCCTTCCCTTAGCAAAATGTGCAACACTTTGTTTATACCCTGTTTTGTTGTTTGAGAGGGTCCCAGGATTAGGGAAGAGATGAATCTGACTCCATATTCTTAGAATGCTGATTTATTATATTATGATATTATATAAAAAGAAAATGATATACTAAAACTATACTAAACTATAGAGAAAGGATACAGACAGAAAGCTAGAAAAGAATGAATAATAAAAACCTGTGACTGACCAGAGAGTCCAACACAGCTGGACTGGGATTGGTCATTAAGTAAAAACAATTCACATGCTGGGATAAATAGTTCTCCAAATCACATTCCAAAGCAGCAAAACAGGGACAAGCTGAAGCTTCCCAGCTTCCCAGGAGAAAATCCTGGGCAAGGGAATTTTTCCAGAAAATATCATGGTGACAATACCCTGCAGTTTTACTTTCTCTATTTTCTGGGTCCCACCTACTGAAAACTGTTTAATGATCATTTTGCATGTGGATTTGGGGACTTAAATCTGGATCTGAAAATTATTTGCCTAATGGTTGGACCTACTTTATAAATATGCCTCTTTATAAATATATATCTTGGCTCAGCAAATTTGTTGACTGTTTTCCAGCATTTTAAGGTAGTACTGCAAAATACCTGAGGAAATAGATCATTACAAAATCTAATTCCTTGTACTCAGCACTGAATCAGGACTAAATTTATTTTACATGACAGAAGCAGAGTGAATATCGCAATGTCCTTGAAATCCAGCATGGTTTTAATTGGATTCTATCTTTTTCTAATGCTACTGTGGAACACAATTTAAATCTTTGGGATTAAATTTATATGACAGGCTGCCATTCTCACTAAAGTGGTGCATCATTTTAATTTATTTTGCTTTTATGTTTCCTGACAAGTAATGAAGCATTAGGTCCTTAGTGGCGAAGGTCTTGCTGCTATTTTTTTCCTACAGTCCTTACATTTCAGAACCCTTTTGCTGACACATGGCAAAGTGCAACAACGTTCATTAAAAAAAAAGGACAACTGTTCTCAAGCTCAGCAAGAATTCTAGTGAGATACAACTTAAGATAAGGAAAGCTTCATTTATGTAATAAAAAAATAACCCCTAGTAAATGAGCTTTGTAATGCATTATCTTCTTAGCCTTCCACTGGGCCCATAATTATACAGAATATCTAATGTACTCTAATAACCAGATTTTAACTTGATAGTCCCTTCACTTTATATAGACTAAAACACTACAGCCCAGTAGATTAGGAAATAAAGACACTTATTTCTTAACTGTAATAAATACATGATGCTGTGAAGGTGAAGATAAAAGCATGATGTGCAAAATATGAAAATAAATTAAAATGTTAGGAAACAGGTGTGAAGAGACTTTGAAAACAGGTTCACATCTTTCTTTATGGCATTATTGTGGTTCCTTGTCCCAATCACAGTCACTTCTTCTGCCAATAAGAAGGTAGATACAAGTAAATCATTCCTAGGTTAATAAGCTTATGATTAAAAATTAAATAAAAAATTAAATATGGACATGTTAGGAAAAATAGAATTGCTATAAATTAAATTTTAAATGCTCCTTATCTGGAGAGTATGAGATCTTAAAAATATTATGTTTCAGTCTCTCTATTCTAGGCAGCAAGCCTATTTTAATTTCCAATGTACCAGACTCTTGTTTGCTAATGCCAAATGAAGTGCAATATTTGTTATAATGTTTTAAATATACTGTTTTATCATCTGGGATTGAACAAATGGCAAGGATGCTGATGAAGCACAGTTCCCTAGGTCTGTCTGCAGTTTCTGTTGGCAGCATCCCCATTTGCATGGCTTCATATGGCACAGAGATCTTCATGTGTGTGTCAACTTTGGGAAGAGTGAAGCAAGTGAACCAAGGGACTGGGCTTTGGAAATGGGTGCACAGATTATGAACAGACTGAAAAAGTCAAGAATCTAGTGAGAGTCATTCTTTTTCTCCACAAAGCCCATCATAAGATTACTAACATAACCAAGCCATTGCTGACCATCACCTGCTTGGTGTTTGAAGCACAGTGTTACAAGCACAGCACAAGCAGTGTTCTTCATCATTGCATAGGAAAGAACCTGGTGTATCCAGGAAATGGCCCTTTTCTTCTTCATGGATGTGCTCTTTGGTTTAGATTTTCCTTATTTGTGACCAGTTTCAAATCTTTGTTTATATGGCTGGCTGTGATCAGGTCTTGCTGGTTTTTTTTTTTTTTTCCTCTCTGCAGTTACTACACAAGAAAGAAACTGAAATATAATGACAGAAACTCAGAACCTGGAGGGAATTCTGCCATGTTCAAACCTCCAAGTGCCCCCAAGTGTTGTGTGTGTAACAGGTGGTTTGCCATCCTTCCACTTTGCTGGGTCTCTGCCCACTGGAGGAAACAGTGCATTGCTTTATTTCTTGTGTGTAAGCATCCCTGTCCTTTGATTCATGTGGAGAGCAACAAGAGGCTGTGAATCCTCAAATCAGCACAGCTGCAGGACACAGAGGGCTTCCTGTGCAATAGGACTTCGACCTGTGAAAATGATTTCTTTTCTAAAAGCTGTTAGAAATTTTTGACAGGCTCCTTCATATAGACCACTGATAATTAGGGCCTAAATGTTTTTTATTTTACTCCCTACAATCACATTTGATCTTGGCAATCCATGTTATTAAACTATTCAACAAAGTCTGTGCTGTGTCTTTAAATCTGATTAGGTAGAAATTTTGAGACCACTAGTGAGCTAATTCAGACTTGAATTTTCTGTAGGTATAAAACTAGAGGCACCAATACTCCTCTTCAGAAAACTTCGCCCTTCAATAAAAGACTAGTTGTGAATTATTATTTTCTCAAGGCCGAGTACATTTTGGAAGGCATGTGCTGAGCTATATTTAGAAAAAGCTTTTTTCCCACCAGAATTGTGGAGGAAAATCATAAGGGGAAAGTGTAATAAACATATAGTAAATTTTGTGTTTGACTTCTTAGCTCACAGCTATTTTTATTATTGTCTAAGCTCTGAGCCCTTTAAAAGAAGGCATGATAACATCTTACATGAGCAAGTAACTCACTGCAATCTGACAGTTCACTAGATCAAAACAGTTGATGTTTTCATCTCTACTTATGCTGTGCTGTATTTGTTTCACCTGCTTTTACTCTGGTCCCTGATAAGAATCATTTCCACTCTTTGAAGCTGTCCAAAAGAAAACTCATTGCTTTGGATCCTTATGTCTGGCTTAGGTGTTGGGACACATTTATAGATCCTCACATGGCATTTCCAGTTTATTTTCCTAAAGTCAGAGTTTGCAGGGCAGCTCACTCTGCAAACTTGGCAAGTGGAGATGTGCAGCAGAACTGCTGTATGAGTCCTAAAAAAATTGGGCACTTTCTCCTTGAGTTGGCCTACATTGCTATTTGTGTTCCTTCTTCTACATGGCTGTGATGAAATACAAGCTTGCCCAAGCTGCACAAAAGTTGTTGTGGGAACAAAGGTGATTCCAGGGCCCCTCTGCTGCTGCAGACCTACTTACTCTTTGTACCTGCCCATGTGAATTCACTCCTAGCAGAGCCTCTGAGAGTGTTGGGAAGGGATGAAGAAGGGAGTTCTACAAGTTAGGAAGATTATCTGTGTGGCCATGTAACCAGAGTGTTATTAGGGCATTTTATACTGCTGGGATTTGGGTTTCATCCCTTTGTCAGGGCCTGTAATGAGATGCTCAGAGGGCAGCTTGCTTACAGTCTTTAACAGGATTGCACTGGAGACTTTAATTGAACCAGAATCAGAGGGTTTGTGCCCTTTCATTAGGTGAAGTAGTTAGCACTGAAGGTGAAGTTCTTATTTATAAGATTTTATTTCTGTAGAGGCTACTCAGTGCTGGACAGATGTACATAATGTGCCTGTCTTGCTAGAGGGCAAAAGCTCCTTAAATGTTTGGGGAAAGAGAGATCTTCTTTGAACAAAAGGATAGGTCACAAAATTCCACCTACTTTATTCTTTGAAGTCTGGTCTCTTTCATGTCCTGATTATTCTACCTTATAGCTAGACTGCAATTAATTTAAACTTTTGTTGGATATCAGAAACTTTGTGTTTATAGATGATATTGACTGCAGTAGTGCAAGACTCTCCGGGAATTCTGTTTTCATTTGTAATTTGAATTATAACAGAATACTGTAAGCATGCTATAATGAAATTCCTGTGTTGTCTCCTGCTAGTTCATGCTGAAACAATTATTTGGGGAAGTTGTCTCAAGCTGCCTGAGGATGTGATCTGATCAGTCAGGCAGCTGAAGGGATTGATCCTTGTGAACAGTCCCTAAACCTGTGGAAGACATTACTTGTCTTCCTGCCAACCACTTACAGCCTGATCAACTTGGTAAACATCTTCAATATCTGACGAAGATGAATATGCCATTTTCTGTGGGCCCATTTTCAGAATGACTGAACTGTAGGCTGAATACTGCAATTCATGCAGAACCATGTCATCACGTATCTGTGGGGGTTAGGAGTAGTGGTTAGGGTTAGGGATGAGAGAGTCACAGACCTACAGCTCCAGGAGCAGTGGGGCTGGGAAAGGCAAGCCAAGGTGATCGTGGCCAGGCCCCAGCATTGCTGCTCCTGCATCTTTCTGATCTGGACCACCCCCCTGGTGATGGTTTTAGGGTTAGGATAGTGATTAGTAGTAGTAGTTAGGTTACTTTGTAGGGGTAGTGCTTAGTGAAGTTTGTAGTGGAAGATTTTGGGTAGTGGCTGTGGGTGGTTTTAAGGGTAGTGGTTAGAGCAGTGTGGTCAGGGGTAGGATCAGGGTTCTGTTAGGGGTTAGTGTGGTCAGTACCTCAGTGGTTAGTGTGGTGTTCAGGGCTAGGATTATGGTGGTGTTTAGGGGTAGTGCTTATTATATATCTGACAAAGGTGAGTGTACTATTTTCTGGGGTCTCATTATCCGAGTATCTAAACTGTGTGCTGAAGAAATACATGTTTAACCCTGTCAATCAAAATGCATCTGAGACATTTCAAATTCAAAGCCATTTAGATGGAATAGGGATTTTTTTTTTTAAACATGGTTAATTTAGTTTTGGAGCATGTGAAAGAAGGGAAACCTGACATTAGTCTTGAGTAGGTCATATTGCTAGTAAAATATTTCTGTGATATAAACTGATTGTGTGCAGTGGAACTACAGTCATTTTTTTTTCTTCTTCCATTCTTCAAGTACAATTTACTGAATAAATCCTTAAAAGATTAGCCAATTTACTGAATGTCCTCATTTGAGAGAAGTAGACCCAATTAAAATGAGACTGGTGGACTCCTCCTTGTGCATAGCTGGAGTAAGTGAATGTTTGAAGAATGGAATATTTTGTCCCATCTTTCTTAGCAAAGTTGTTTTAATTTCATTTGAGGAAGACCAGAGGGATTGTTGTACCCCAGACAGCAAATACTGCTGGTCCAAATACTCCCTGAGATCAAACAAGAGAAGTCAGAAGGGGAGACCAGTTTGGAAGGATAACTCTTTGTGAAGAGTAAGTTTTACTCTGGAATTTGATGATGCTGTTGATGATTACTTTAGGATTGTTTTCCATTTTTTGCTCGGAATATAATAGTTTTTACAGCTCTGAAAAGAACTTCTGAGCTAAACTATCTAAGGTTCACCATGATAGACCGTAAGATGCTGATTAATGTTCTAGGAGAGAACATCTCATTTCAGTGGCAAAGATGAGAGAAAATCTACAATAAAGTGTGAAACTTGGAAACATTGCTAGTTAAAACTTAAAAA
>VYZP01052948.1:0-19307 GCA_013400635.1 Hypocryptadius cinnamomeus
CCCCCATCAAAAGTGCTGACATTTGTCTAACAAAAACATAGTAAAAAATCAGAATGGAAAACAAAAAATGTTGGGAGTGGGAGGATGGGAAAAATCAAGCAGACCCAAAATAGCACACAGAATAGAAAGCAACACCCAAGAATGTTTCCCACACACTGGAAATATTAATTACCCTAAGAGTTATTAGTTCAAAACAAGAACTTCCAAAGCAGCAGACAGATTTCACTGTCAGTGGTTTCTGATGTCTTCATAATGGGCATGAAAAGCTGAATGCCTTCAAATGTCAAGCACCTTCCTTTTGTAACTGCCTGCTCATTGAAAAGAGGGTCTCCCAAGGAATCATTCCCTAACTAATGACTGCATGTTGATGCTGACTGTATGAATGCTGAGCAATCACCTCGGAGATTTTCAACACTTGACAGACCCAAGCAATGTTATCCAACTCCTCTGCAACCTCAGTTATTCCATCAGTTGCTTTCTAAAGCTACTGAAAGCAAATACTGCAACAGCAGCAAGATTTATCAGGTGATACTTGAGAGGAAGTTCTAATGTTTTGGACTATGTCATATTCCATGTTTGCTTACAAAATACTCTCTTTTAGACATCAAAAACTTGCTTACCCAGATCACCTTGCATTTTTAACACAGATTCCAAAAGAAGGGGGTTTTCCTGCCTTTCCACTTCTCTTTCCTGACCCCCTCTTTCATTCCAGGGGTAATTCAGACTCACTAGAGCTGTGAGCAGAGACAGAGCCTGGATGTTCACTGCATGAGTACCAAAAGAGTTCTCCCAAGAAGGAGGAATGCTCTGCTGTTCTTAAATACATTTCACATCTTGGCTAGCATTCTCCCTCCCTTACCTAGAAAACTTCAAGCCAAAAAGAAGCTGTTGATAAAATTCCTGACAATTCATCTCAAGGGGTTTCCCTGGTGTTTAGTATTATCACAGTATGCTAATTTTAAGGAAGGGCAGAGTATAAAGTAGACTAAGCTGGGTCCTATTTCATTGCCCTTGTATGTGGCATCTCTGGCCTACACTCAGTGTGTCCCTTCAAAATTCCCAGAGGAGGAATTCATTCAGCACTGCATTTTTCTGCACTTGTTACATGTTACATACTTGTTACACTGCAGACAGATTTACTGCAATGAAGGTGGACAGGAATGAAAAAAAGACTTTCTTTCTTCATTTTGTTTTACAAAATCACTACCTTGAGCTTTCATGCATCTACCCTTACAAGACAGGAGTTTATCCATAAGGAAATTATCCTATTCTGCTGGTTTTGTTCAGTAAGAGCTGAATGAACCTCACACTAGGTTATCTTGTTGGCTTTTCCAACCTGACAGGACTATGTTCTGACTTGCTAACTGAAGAACACTCCAAGTGTGACTCCAACAGAAAAGGGTGCACACATCAAAATGTTGGTTTGATTCTTGTTCTTCCCTGGGGATCACAAACCCCAACTGTCACAGCTGTAAAGACTTAATTCCACACAGTTTAAATGTAAGTTCCCAGAGAGAAACTGCTAATTACTATTCTTGAAACACACCAAAATTAAACACACAATCCACCAAGTAAGACAGAAGATGAAATATTGAATAACTTGATAGTGAAAGAAGCTGGAAAATAGAATTCACCTTGCAACCACCAGAGAACCTACTGTGTGCACTAATGCTATGAAGGCAAACCACAGTTTAGGATCTTTTACAGAACTTTTTACATGTTACAGTGCTTAGTTCAGTATGGAAGAATTCCTTGCTCAAAAACACTCATCAGCTGAGATCTTTGGCCATTGCTGTTCCATCAGGTACCTGGTATTTAAAGAGTTACTTTCAGTTTACACCTGAAATTGTGAGCCCTGACCCACTCCAGGCAGAACAGCTGACTTTTTCAGATAGTTCATACGTAGCTTCTGATAATTTCCATTGACTGTAGCTGTTCCCATACACTATAACATGACAGCATTAATCCAACATGACTGAAAAAAATCCTCACAAATGCAGCTCCTGGCAATTGGTAACAGTCACCTGGTGCCTGTCTTAATGAAAAAACCCAACCAATAATATAATTTAATATTTTTTTAATAATTACTTATGAGTTTAATGTATTAATAAGATGACTTCAAAGAAAAGCCCTACACAAGCTGACTGCTTCTTTTTCTTCATACCTTTAGAACAAAAAGTCAGTTTTACCCACCATAACTATCTACTGCTTCTATCTGTTAAAAATCTCCACAGGAAAGCTTCTTTATGAACACTGCCCCTCAATCTTGACAGTGTGCTCCCTTTTTTCTTTCCAAAATGCAAGACATTCTTAATTCAAACACTGAAATACCATAATTAGCAAAATAGATAATTTCTAATCTCAGGAAAATCTAGCTGTGTTCCTCCCCAAGTTATGCTATTTTTTTTTTCCCTTTTTCAGCCTGAATGTCATTCAGTTGTCATTTAGGCAAACATTAACTATTGCAATGGAGTGAATAAAAACATCCCAGCCATGGGATCCTAAGGTGGCTAAAGAGCTCTCCCGTGTGGTTTTTCATAGCATTGCCTAACAGGACAGGGAGGCAAGCCTGACAGTCCCTGACACACCTTCAACCAAGCATGCAAAGGAAAGATCTTACTCATGCCAACATGCAGAATACACCACCCAAGATAAGTAGCTAAAAGGGGAACTTTTCATACAAAAAGTTTAAGTAATCACCACAATGAGTGCCTTCATGAAAAACACAGCTGGAATTTGACTCAGTAATTCTGAGGGGCTCTGGAACACATTTACCTCTGGAAAGCTCTCAAAGCCTGAAGAGTTTCAATGTCAGTACTTTATGACCACTAGAGAGGGAAACTTAAGATCTCCAGCAAAAAAATATACATGATGTTAACCAACTTGTGAATATGTTCCAAGTAGAAACATTAATTTATGTTTAAAAAGTCTTTAATCAAAAAGCAGACGTGAAAACACACTAGAAAATGAATTCCTGTTCCTCTGTATCTAAACTTAACAGTTTGGAAAACCTGCTTCCTAAAACACTGCAAATGGTCCACTAAATCCTGGCATATTCAAGAAGAATTTGTACCTTTGCAGGTGCAGACTGTCATAAAACCAATATTTTATATGAATTCACACCTGGTTCTTAAGCCATCTCAATTTGCCTTTGACACCATCTGCTTTTAACCAGTCCAAAAGTGGGCTCAACTGGACAAACAAAATGTGGAGGAGGAACCTGGTGGTGCATGTGGTGATTACCAACCCATGTAGAAAAAGTCCAACCCTGAACTGGTCAGAGGGGTTATTAGGAAGTCTCAAATCCCAACAGGATGATACCTGTTTAATGAATCATAGAACCTGTTTTCAGAAGCAAGCAGATTTTTCCATGGAGATTCCCGTCTACTAGGGGGAGAAACACTACCTTTAAAAGCTATTATAGGTCTTCATTTTGTTCACTTTTAGCACCTTAAACACCATGGGGTTTCAGTAGATTCAAGAGTTCTACTTGCATGTTTCAGGAAATATTAAAAGCCCACAGCTTAAGTCTTTTCTGTTTGCTTCAAAAAGAAAAGGCCTGATTTTAGACAGGACACTAACTTGTTTTAAAATACTTAATATTCACTCTGAATAACAACAACTTCATCCTCTACCTCTGTGGAAGCTCTGAAGAGAAAATTTTGCTGACTTGCCAGTTTCTTTAGCGTGCTTTGCTTAATCCCTGTAAGTGACTCACATCCTCCCTGCAGAGGTCAGGAGCAGCTCTCCAGCCCTACCAGGTGAAAGAAATCCCCTCCTGGCAAACACAGTGTTAGTGTTCCAAACTGCAGCTCCCCTTGCCTAAACAAAGTTAGTTTAACAAGCTGCTTGCTGAGAGAGACTTGGCAAGTTGGCAAATGTAGAGAGTTAAGAAAAATACAAGGATATTCAAGAGAGACTTCTACCAGCTTCTCGTTCTATGAAATTTTCCTCATCCTGACACAGCAGCCATCAACACTGACTAGGAAATTGTATCAGCAGGCCTGAAGGTGCTATGGCACCTTCCAGCAGGTTATGATAGCACTGGGAAAGAATACTGATGTTAAATAAACCCAGAATTCTTATTTTGTATTAGAGTATATACCCAGGGAAGCTCACATCAAGTTAAATTCTATCCGCATTTTCCACTGGATGAATGAAGACAAAAGTGTCCCAATAAATCTTAGAGAGATCTTAAAAACCCTCTGTACACCTCTAGGTCAGAAAACATTTTTAAACAGACCTCAGCAACCTCTGAATTTCACCAGCTGGAAAAAGATCAGAGAACCTGGAAGCATGAAACAGTTTACAAAAACCTACTGCTGTAGGGGCAGGTAGAATCAAGACTTCAGAACATCCCCAACTCCCCAAAAGAGTCAGATATCCAGAGTTGCCCTACCTATTAATCCCTTTACCCTATGGATAAGCAATTTGAGCAAAGTATCTACAGCCAAAGGGCCTGGTCAGCAACTGTCTCACACAATATGAACTCTAAAATGCTCTTTAGGATTCCTTACACCAATTATTTCTGTGACAAGCTCCCCCTCAATGCTACGTTTTGAAGCAGATCAAAGTATCAGCACAAGAGACCTTGGTTAAAGCAGGTCAGACCTCCTGGGAGGAGGGGGAAGAGGGCAGGGGAAAGCCAAGGCCAAAGGTGATGCAGTATTTTGTTACTCTGACAGTGTAGCAGAGAGAACATCACCACCAATGGCACCTGCTTCTTGACAAAAAACAAAGCAAGCAATCAGAAGCAAGGCGGCAGACACCTCAAACTCCTGGATTTATTCTAAAAGAGAGAAAGATACTGAGAGTGTTCAGTGTTGCATTTTAGAAAGGAAGACCTCAAGGGCAACCTCAACTACAAGTGAGGCCACTCAGAGAACAATTGTTTTTAATACTCTGATCACCCAATCTTCTATAGCTGTTTCCAAAAGCCAGATTTTAATGGGAATTCAAGTAATTTCAAACCCAGCATTCCCAAGTTGAACACGTTCTCTTGTTTTCTCTCAAGAAATTCAGGTAATTTCCTCAGATTATCAGGGGTCAGAACCCTTTAACCTCTGTGTCCAGAATACATAGGAATTCTAAATGAACCACAAGCCTTTTGCTTGAAGTAAATGACAATTAAATACACCTCCAAAAACTTGCTAAAGCAGCCATTTCACTTACTGAAAATGCCATCTAAAACTCTCTCTGCCTACCAAAGTTCCAGCTGACAAGTTACCAAAGAATGGCTGATGCACTGAAGGGTGTAAAACATTTCTATACTTCTTCAGGATGGACTTTCTTAGATTGGTATGAGAGCTACTGAAAATTGTCACAGAATCAAATCTTACCAAGATAACTTAAATATCCACAAAGGCATTCTCTGAGTGGCAGAGAAATAGAAAGAACACCTATTCTCTAGATTTACTACTGAACATGTGAAGTGCAGCACTGAATTTGGTTTCACCTTGCAGGAAATTTCAGACTTCAAATAAAAAATTAAACATTGCTGTAGGCAAATACAGACCTTATTAATTCAGGTTATACACCAACAACTGTTAAAAGAAACTTTTTTTGGTAAAACTTTTACTTTTACTGTCAAAATTTTCTCTTATTAGCATTCTCCAAAAGTAACTCTTCATTCCTACTTAAAACTGCTAAAACAGTTTCACAGCAGCAATCTTAAACCCATAAAGATGCTCTTTACTATTCTAGTCCAGTGTCTTCAGCAGCATGTGCAACAAGAACAAATGTAAGGAAAAAAAATAGCTGGTACAAAAGGGGAGTACCTGGAAATAACAGGTGACTTGCTTCCATTCACTGTATTTGTCCTTTCCCAAGGCTTTCTTGTTAGTTCTGGAAAACAGAGCGAGGAGATGAAAAACTGTCTTTTTCTGTCCACTGTGTATTTATGTGAGGAACCTTCAAGCATCTGGCAACTCAAGTCAGCTGCTTGGTGTTTTGCTCTTTTTACTACATTGCTTTAGCTCTTTCACATTAAGCTATCTCTTGTTGTATTCATCTGTAAACGCATCAAGTGAGAGCATCTTGAAGTCTCACTGGTCTCCCAGACACTGTAAATGCCATTTAATTCTTAATCCAGCTGGGAGAAGGTCTGCCTATACTTTATAGGCACTGGATTTATTTATAGGTATTCATAGGTATTGGATGGCTTCAGTTGTGAAACATGAAATTCTGTAACCAGTCAGCTGCAAATACTTGAGGAATAGGTTTCTAATCTAATGGAGTTTTCCTAAATTCTTAATGACAGAAAATTAATTCTAAAACTAATTAGTTTCAGTGACGTGCCAGCAGATACAACCTGACACAACTAGAATATCTTTCAGCAACAAGAAAGAAGAAGGTTCATTCCTCACAATCTGCACAAGTTAAAATAGCTTTTCTATAGTGTGGATTGTTATTACTTGCTATCATTACTTACTCAGGACTTCAGTGGGCCAGTGATCTTATCAGTCTTCACTTCAGATTTGGAGTTTGTTTGGTCTGCTCCCTTTCTTTCATATTGCTTAGCTCTGCTAAGCTGGGCAAGCAGAGAGGCAGAAAGGCCCTTTCAGAGTCTCTTCTGACCAGAAAACTCCCTGGGATGCAGCTGGATACTGAGAATATCTAAATTGCAGAAGTCTGCCAGCATAGCCTGCAACCCAGCCAAGTACAGGCCACTTATGCTAGTAATAAGCCTTAAACTTAATTTTATACACCAGTCTTCAGGACTTGTGCTGCCATAGGAGTTATTTTAGCAGAACTTTAGCTATATCTGCAAAACTGAGAAACTTATGCTATGGCTGCAGTTTGCTCAAGGATGCCAAGCATTCCTCTTAAAACACTTTAGAGACCTGTTCCAGTGATGAGGCTCAGCATTACCAGAGCATCTCACAGCAAGAAATGAAGAAAATTTCTCAACTGGAAGGAAATGGTCAAATTCTGAATGCATTTGACAATTTTAACAGGTTTGATGAGGCTTCTTATCATCACCAATTAAAGAAACCAGTTCCACTGCTTTTAATTTCCTTCTTTTTGGGCCTATATTATCAGAAGTGTTCCAAAAGCAGTCATTTTCCCAAGGCTAATGTCCTTTCTGTTACACAGAATGTGTTTAACAGAATGAAGCAGACTCTCTTAAAAGAAGAGGAAAAAAAGGGGGTGTGTGTGAAAACCTTGATTTGTGTGATGTCATTTATTTCCTTGCAGCCTGACTTCTCTAGTTGAGTGCCTGTATAAGCCTGTACTCAGTACTAAGTTTGCCAGTTATTTCCATCTGGACACACCACTCCTAGCACTCCTTTTTATTCCCCAGCCAGGTGTCACCTGGGTTTTGTTCACACTACAGCAGTGGTTTTCAATATTAAGGTCTGCACATCATCAAGTGGTTGAATCATCTAGAGGAGAAGTGCACACATGGGCAAGCAATCAGCAGAGGAAGCTGGAACACACTGAAAGCTGGTGTACTCATTATCCATTTACTTCCTTCCTGCTTCCACTGCCTTTTGGGATGACAGACTGCAGGGTTGTATGGCACAGCCTCCCTTTTGCAGGTGTGTACTGAGAGGTGGCCAGGGAAACTGAGGGTACAACAAGGTACTACTAAAGGACAGGAAAAGAAAGTCTTGAGTGTCTCTTGAGAGACAATAATTTACAATATGAATACATATGCATGCTGACAATACCTCCTGGCCAACTTCAGAATGTGCAAGTTTTCCTTACTGACTGCAGCAGAGGTGTTGGCTACACAGCTCCAAACACTGCCTCTTCAGCAGAGGGATCATGGGCAAAGAATTTCAACACTCTGCATTTATATTCTTTATTCACTTATGTTCTTTTTATCCATCATCTTCTGAACCAGGAGCCATTCTACAGCAAAACCCCAGGCTGTAATCATGGGAGAAGAGGCAGGCTCCAAAATTCAGCAAAGCTGACTGAGATTTGTCACTAGATTTTAGCATTACAGAGTCCCAGAGCTCACAAACCTGAGCTACTTACCAGGTGTGCTTGTTGAAGAAACCTTAGAAGATGAAGACTCTGATTCTTCCTGAATAAAATGGAGAAGAGAGGGAATAGGGAGCGAGAAGGGAAGGAGAAAAATAATCTTTATAATCTGTTAGATTCACAAGACTCAATCTCAACTGCTTAAATATTTCAGTTTTTATAAATATTTAAAATGGTTCTGCTCAACTGTATACAGGAAATGAGCAAGCACTTCAGAGTAGTGGTTATATGTATATTTATACAGTAAAGTATAAATAATCTCTTGTACACCACTGGAATCTCTCTGATAATCCTTGTATCGAATAATGTGAATCAGACAAAATTTCTCAACTCACAGCTTTATCTTCTTTCTGCTCTGGTTCTGTTGATCCCTTTTCAGCAATTCTTCTCCTGTAAGCAGAGACAAAAGTTACCAAGCTCATCATGGCTTTAAGATGGAAGAATGTTGTTTATTGCAATTAAAGACTTATACAGCCTCATGAAAATTAGTGCTTTAAGAAGTACTTTCAAAACACCTTCAAAGGCAAAGCCCTCCTGCCAAAGCAACTGTGCAATTTGAAGTCTGCATGCCCTCCCTTACTGCTGCACAAAGGCTTACACAGAAGTACTGGATTACACTCAAATAAAAATGGCTATTCATGAAACATGATCAGCTTCCCAAAGCAACCACGAGCTGCTCTCTATCTGATCCTCAGCCAGCTGCAAGCAGGCACCCCAAATCCCACCTGTGTGATGACTAAGCAGCTGGAGCAGAGCAGGACCAGCTCCTCACCTCCTGGCCAGCAGGGCACTCATTTCTTCCATCAACCCACTGCCTCCCAAGGGAAGGGGTCCATTTCCACGGCCACCGTCTGTTTTGGATGAAGCAGAGCCTCCTCCTCCTCCACTCGAACTGGAGGAGTCTTCACCCTTCAGAGCACACAAAAAGACAGCACATGTGCCAACAGAATGAGAGCTGACTTCATGAGACCAGCAAAGTTCACGTGCAAGAAAGGCACAAGTGCATAAAGAACGGCATGGGCTGGGAGCACATCCTGTAATGCTTTTTCCTTCGTGAATTAAGCCTACCCCAAATGCCTTGATCCTGCTGTTGACCTTGAACAAAGGTTAGAAGCGGGGACAGGAATGGGAAAAAGAAACCAGAGTTATATTTACCCGTGAGACTTTCCTAAGTTTGGCTCCAGCAAGCGCAGCTGCTAGTCCAGTTAAAGGGCGATTATCTTCGGACACGAATCCCGCTGAAAATCCAGAGGCTGGCAGGGGGGGAGCCGGAGGTGGCAGGGGAACGGGAGGGGCCTGGCTGGGCAGCGGAGGAGGCGGCGGTGGCGGCGGGGGAGGCCCCGAAGGTGGGAGTGGAGGAGGTGGTGGAGGGCCAGGAGGAGGTGGGGCTGCTACTGAAGACTGAGCTGGGCCAGGGGGCAGGGGAGGTGGAGGAGGAGGTGCAGGTGGTCCTTGGACAACACCTAGTGTCAGAGAGAAAACAAACAGAGGACATTAAGGATTTAGAAAACAAAGGTGTTACTTCCATTGAAAGGGTGGCTCTTTTGCTCAGGGTATGAGACATTAAAACTGGTAAGATACTGGGCAAGAAAACACTGCATTTCAGCAGGAGAGAAGCATTCTTATCCAATGTACTAAAAAAATTACACAGTATCCTGTGAGAGATCAGACAGCTCCAGAGACATTTACATGAAACCCCTCCAGTCAGGTTCTGTGCTGCAACCAAGAACAGCTTTACACCAGGAAACAGGCAGAGAGTAAAGTCAGGCATGAGCATCGTAGCAGGAGAACAACAGGGTGTGCTCACATGGTGCTGAACGGTATCTCACTGTATGAACAAGCACCAACACATCACCCAAACATCTGAACCCCTCAACTGTTTGAGTGCCAATGCTAATTTCTAAGCTGTATGTGAATCTTTCCTTTAAAATAATTCCAGCAATCAACTTTTATAATTTAATACAAACAGTAATTAGTGAGTTAGAAGACTGACGTATTTCAAGCTAATGGGAAGAAGACCTTATATTTTTTATCTATCACTCTTTTGCTTATTTAAATTCACATTGTTATCCAAATACAAAGTGTACTTTGAAAAAAGAATATTCTGATGACCACTGTATTATTATTATTATTATTGGAAGAGTTTAAGCAATCTTGACAACAGCTCCACACCTCCACAGATCCTACCTCTGTCTCACCGAAATCACCATAAGGCAGAAAAAATACTGCACAACTACCTTAATCTCTAAAGGCAGAAATTTCACATATGAGTCTTCCTGCTTTCCTACTCTGCTAACCACTGCAGAAATTCAAAAGCTTGTTAAATCCTCTTGGCATCACTCACTGTCCAAGTGCACACTTTTATTCCACACTAGAAGTGAGGCCATTCATTCTATTTCCACTCCCTCCCAAAGCAGCTCAGACCTTCATTTCAGACAGCAGGATATAAACAGGATCCATTCTGCATGGCTTGTACCAGGCTGCTTATCCTTCAAGAGTCCCTCTGCCCACACCTTTGGAGCTACTGCAGAGTTCTGTACAAAGACCTATATCTATTAAATCCACCTAAATATGTTAAATCAATATAAAAGCAGGATCCAGGTTAACAAAGACATGTATTACCACGTAAAATGCATTTCTATCATACTGTTGGAGTGTTCATTAAGGCTGTCACCTGCTTAATCAAACTTTTTGTCCAAAGTCTTAGCTACACTGGTAAAATACTGCAGCAACACCTGTCTCTCTGTATCTAAATACACACACATATATATGTATGTGCACACAGCAGTGTATCAGAATACAACCACTGCCCAGAAAGAAATGCTGTAGGTGTCACACATTACTTTCTAAATTTGAATTATTCCTCACTGAAGGCCATTTACATGTCCAAAGCCACACATGTGCTCCTCTATGGTGGCAGCCATTAGGAAACTAACGATCTATGAACTAATGAAGTGGTAACACCACTTCCCAAACAAACCAACAGTGCAGGCTTTTTACCAAGCAAGAATTTGACCAACTCTGCTCTCAAAAGGCGAGCTCTTAGGAAATTAGAATTTTACTCATGACAGGGCACAGAACATGGGCTCCTAGGCATGGAGCTCTTCCATTTCCCTTACCCCTGCTGTGTTTGGCATTAGGATCGCTGCAGCTTGGGAAGCACTGTGCTCATGCCTGGGGCAGTCAGGGCTCTGACCCCCACGCTTAGCGCATTAGTAGCAATAACAGAAAGCCTTACCCTGCTGGCTCGGAGCTTCAACCGGCTGAGAGGCTGCCTGCAAGACTGGCTCAGAAGCAGAGGAGTCTCCCAGCACAGAGTTTAGAGAGTTCTCAACAGAGGCAGGGGTAGCTGCAGAGGGAGAAGGGAGAACACTAGGCTTGGATGAGGGAGTCGAGGCATTCGGGGAGTTGGGAGAAGGAGAAGCTTGAGGCCCAGAGAGTGACAGAGGCGGAAAGGAAGGCAGTGGGGGGGGAGGAGGTGGCGGAGGCGGCGTTGGACCTGAGGTAGAAGGTGAAGGAACCGGATAAGCCAGGTTTTCAGGAAGCCCGTTAGGAGCCGTGGGAGACGTGGACGGCTGGGTCGCCGCGCTGGAAGCCGACACCGGGAGGACGGGTCTGGGGCCAGTGGCTTTGCCTGGTGGGCTGCTTATCATGACTGGAGGAGACGGGGGCAGGGGGGCGAAACTGGGAGCGGCCCAGGCCGCGGGCTTGGTGCTGGGAGGCAAAGTGGCCGCGGCACCGACGGGAGAAGGGGGCCGAGAACTCTTGTTGAGCGGACGAGGAACCGTAGCGTAATGGGGGAGAACGGGGTGGAAAGCTGAGCCTAGGGATGTAGCAAAACGTGATGCAGAGTGCCTTAGAGGCGGTGTAGGGGGAGTGGAAGTCGGTGGTGCAGAAGTCACTACAGCGTACTCCGGTGTGGCCTCGGCCATCGGCGCTGAGACTGCTTTTGCATATGATGGAGGAGGTGCTGAAGGAGGCTGGCAACTGGAGTACTCAGGAAGTGGAGTGCTATACGGGGAGTTGTCGAAAGATGGAGCTGGACAGAAGATGGAAAGCAGCAGCAAAGGCAGGATAAAAAAAGGAGAAAGAGAAAAAGGGAGCTAATGAAGCAACAAAACCAGCATTCAAACAAAATGTAAAAATGTAGACTACAGTTAGTACCAGAGGATTAGGCACAAGTGAAAACACTGTTAGGAAAGTTTTACATATTATCAACAGCTGCTCTTAAATTTTACCGACTCTTTTTGTGCCAACATTTGAATTTACAAGTACGTTCTAGAGAAAGTTTTCTCAAATCCCATCTGTGAGATGGGTTGGATATAGGGTTGAGCAATCAGTCTTTTACCAGGTTTTATCTTCTTGTTTGGTTGCAAACTGCAAGCAAATGTAGTGATCTTAACATTTGTTTCAACTCCACTAATAAAACTCCTACCATAGGCAGCAAGTGTCATCTCTCTATTCCCCACAGCAAATATTGAAAGTACTGGGAATAAAATTACCAATAAAATCCTCTGCTCTAAAATGACTTACATAGTATTCCTTGACTTTCACCACGAGCTGACTTATGTAAATTGAGTTTGAGACTGAAGAACAACCAAGCACTTGACTTATGTTCCATTATATTACCAAAATGAGAAAGCTTTCAGTTATCACTGGATACATTTCCACAGGCAGTGCATTATCTTATCTACAAATACATACAACACATTTCACTGAAATGTTACTACAATGATAGATTAAGCAAGACTTCAGACTGAAAAGCATTTCTCACACTAATACTTTGCCTTATATAGCAACACACCTTCTATGCTAACACACTCAACCTGATACCTTTTAGGGGCTTTTTCCCAACTTATGTAATGACAATACATTTGTTGAACAGAGCAAACAATGATAAGATATTTAGAAAGTTTAACTCATCACACTTCAATGTTGGAGGTGCCCAAAATGATTCAAGTTCTTCCACATAATCGGAGAGTATGGCAACAGAGTGAGCAAAGAATGCAAAAAAATTTATTTCAAAATTAATGGAAAATTCTGACAGGAAAGTCAAATATCTTGGACTTCTTGCCATAAAAAAAGGGAAGGAATTCCAGCAAAACCAAGCCTGAAATACTGACTGTTGCTACACAGCTGTAGACACTGCCATTTGTTGGTTCTCTCACACTCCATCACCCAAACACATAAAGAGCAGAGTGGTGGTAGAACACGCTCGGGTTTTGAAATTCTTACCAGCATTTGAAATTCTTCTCTCTCTTTCCCATTCCAACTGTTCCCTTTCCAACTGTTCTTGCCGTTCTCTTTCTTGCCTCTCCCGTTCGAGCCGTTCCAGTCTCTCCCGGTCCTGCCTCTCCTTCTCTTGTCTCTCCCTTTCCAGGCGCTCTTGCCGTTCCCTTTCCTGCCGTTCTCTCTCCAGCTGCTCCTGCTCCAGGCGCTCTCTTTCCAGTCTTTCCCTTTCTAGCCTCTCTCTCTCCAGCCTCTCCCGTTCCATCCGTTCACGATCCAGCCTCTCCCGTTCCAGCTCCTTCTGCCTCTGTTGCTCTTGCAACTGTCTGCAATGGTGAGAAAAGGAAAGAGACTAAGCTGCAAAGGGAAAACCAAAAACATCAGGCAACTGTTCAAAGGACAAGGAGATGAACTAATCAACAATCCTGGCAGCAGCGAGAACAAAAGCACAGCATTTGTACCTACCTGGAAGTCTTAATCCTAACATGCCACTTTTCTGAGCTGGATAATAGTTTTATTATGTTTACAGTAAAAAGAAATCACATATCTGATTTCCTCTTAACTAATTGAACATTCTGAGAGACAGACTTCAAGAGGTAAGAATAGAAAACTGATGCTGCTAATTTACTAACTGATACAATCTTTCCAGTTTGGGATATGGAGTTACATTTGTTCTTTGCATGGTATTTTATACTCAAAGCAGTGACTAGAAGTACAGTGAAATAGCAGTAACACAAATACTCATTAAAAAAAGAAACACCTCAAATAAATTATGGTTTTTGGATTAACTAGTCAGGTAGAATTTATCCATATTTTACAGAAGCATCAAAATGCACACATGTCCATCCCCACTTGCATCTTAACAGACACACACACACAGCTGAACTGGCAACAACACGAGAACACCCTGAAGGAAAAATGGACATGGTCAAAAAAATCCAGGGTGCAGCAGCCAAGGAAACACTGCAGGGAGCTGGCAGGGTTTCCAGCTCATGGGAGGCTCTGCAAAGCAAAGCAGAGAGGGGGAAGACGTGAAGAGGAGGAAAACAAGTAAAAGCCAGGCAGTGGAAATACTCTATGGGTAAGAAAAATCTTACAAAATTGTCTGCCAAAGCCACTGGGTTGGCTGAAAGGACTTTCCTGAAAAAAAAAAATGCAGTGGGAAAAGCTATATACCACCTGTCTGATCCTTTCTTCTCAACTTGTTCTATATTTTCTTTAGGGTTTTTTTTAGGGCTTTTTAAAAGATGTATCTTCCTGGTTGGTTAAAATACAGCTTCTTGATTTTCAAAGCTTTTTCATCTCTTGGGGATAAATCAGTGATGAAACAAAAATTAGGCTGATCCTCCTCCCAGCTGTGGCCAGTATGTTCCTGTCAGTACATAACACTGAAAATGTTGCTAGTTGTTGTTCTCTACTTAATTCTTGTTTTGGGGAACAAAAAAAAAACCCAAACAAAAACATAAGAGTTAGAAAGAAAATCTTGTCTACAAAGCACAGAGACATTTTTTCTGCCATGTTTCAGATGCAAACTGATGACAGCTTCTCAACAAACACAAAGCACAGCCAGCTCTTAACTACAAAGCAGAGAGGAGACCTGAATTTTGACACCTCAAGCTACCAGATGCGTGTTTTCTATACTGTGCCACTGGGCAATTTAATTTTGACAGTCACTGGCAATACTATGCTGTATATGTAGAGTCATAAGGACAGAATTCTGAAAAGGAAGAGAACTTCAGCTGCTTCACTCCTTTTTATGCCCAGAAATTACCAGCATCACTAAACTCCAGCCCATGAACCATTGTTATTGAAATCCATCCGATTTTCAGGCCATTGTTTTTCCTTTACAAACAAAAAAAAATTATAAATTTTGAAATTTCATTATTTCTATAACCAAATAAGTTCCTGTTATGCACAACAAAAGGACTTTTTTCACTACTTAACTCATTATCCATCAGAAACAAAAAAAGAGCTCTGCTCCTTTACCATTTCTTCCCTCAGGCATAAAACAAAGCTGTAAGAGCAGTCACTATGAAACCAGAGCTGCAGACCAGCTTGTTAAATGTCTGACTTTTAGCATCTCAAGTCCACTAAAAAGTCTGGTGATTGACCCATACATATTTGGAACCAGCAGAGGAGTTCTATAAATGTTAAATAATACAATATAATATAATGAATATAATACAAACCACAGAAATATTAATTTAATACCCCCAAGAGGTATTAAAAATATTTTTGATGTTACATTTTTGTTTGTTCTGTACAAAACTAATTTGTCTATTTGCTCTTTTTTCCCCTCAGATAAAGTCTATTATTAGAGGGAAACAGGGTTTTCATCAAGGCTAACTTCAGCTTGGTCATGTTAAAACTCTTTTTTTTTTCATAAAGGAGAGGTGGATGCACATGTTTGTATCTAAAAGACCGTTCAGAGCAGAAGACAACACTGACAGACTCCAAAGCAGCTTTGTTTATCTTCACCATTCTTTCACATTCATTTGCCAGAAATGAGCATATTCTACCTAGAAATGTACACTCTGTTCATCCTAAACCTAAAATGTAGATATGGCACTTGGGATCATAAACATTTCATGTTATATTTCGTTTATAATACTGGAAGGTATCAATTCCCTGGGTTTAACAACACATCGAGCAACTGCCAGAAAATTTCTTTTGCTTAAGTTCTTCATTTCTTTACAGAAATAGAAGCTCAATATAGGTCACTCCTCACACAAGGGCAGCATTGCCAAGGCTGTTTTGCAATAAGCCATACCAAGAGCTCTGCCATAATTTCACATTTCCATAAGCAACCTGGAAAGGAAACAGCGAGGTGCTTGTCCTTATTAATATTTAGTTATTTAGGGCAGCACGGATGATGGCTGATTATGAAGAATTACTGATGGATCTTCTAATTCCAACTAACCTGGTAATAAAACTGGCAAATAAAACTCAACTGAAGTGAAGCAGGGCAGAGAGAGGGAAACACCTGCTAAATGAATTTACAGAGTGCTGGACTTTGTGTTGCCTACGGACCCAGGAGTGAGATATAAGGGTTACAACAGGCAGCTCTACAACAACATCCATTCATTGATGTGTCCTGTTCAAAAACCTCAACCAGATGCTAGACATGAAGGAAGGATTATGGAGCAGTACAGAAATAGCACCACTCTGCCTCACAATCCCTGCATCCCTGCTCCCACTCCAAAACAGGGAGAACAGCAGAACTGAAAAGATTCGAAGAGCAGCAGAAAACTGCAACCAAATGTACCCAACACCTTCCATTTAAAAATAATTTAGAAAGCTGTAATTCTGCACTCTGGGAAAGACAACTGGAGATGTATGAAATCCTGAGTGATGGGGACACCCCTTCACAACAGCTGGGAGGAAGAAGTTGATGCAAATAATGAGAGCAAAGCTCAAAAAGAAAAGAGCAGCCCTGCACATCAGGCGGATGAGCTATGGAACTCCTTGCCAGAGTGATTCAAAGAAAGAGCAGGAAAAAGCCCACAGGGGAAAAAAACCAAACCAAATAACCATGGGAAATAATTTAGAAAACAGAAACTCCATCATGCAGGAGCTGTTGAATCAAGGGATGCCCAGAGGATGGGAGAGCAGCAGAGGGAAGCGTTCCAGGTGTTTGGCCTGGCCCAGAAGGGTTTGTGTCATAACAAATGCATCTAAGTGTTCAAATTTAGACTGAAGCAAAAATTACTTCAACTGGCAATGAACACTATCAAATTATACTGGCTAAAGAGACAGTGAAATAACCACTTTTATCCACACAGGACCTGAATAACAAAGTACTCATTATTCAGTAAATATTGAGTAAATGCAGTACTTAACATATTTTTGGTTTTTTTTTTTTGTTTTTTTTTTTGGTAAAAGAATCCCCATTTCCCATTTCTTCAGAAAATAAAAGGAATAAACCCAGAATTTTTTGCCAGGAACAAAGTTAAGCACTTTACTTACAGTACAAAAGCTCTACCAAGAGAGGGCAGCAAAATACCTTGCAAGTATATCTTACATATATGAGATTAAATACAGCATTGTTGAGAATAATTTCTCATTATATGTCACTGAAGCATCCCTTTGTCAACAAAGAAGAAAAAAAAGAAGCCAAAACAACAAGCAAACAAAAAAAACCCCAACCAAAAAACCCACACCTCATAACTCATTACACTTCTGCTGTCATTTTAACAACTTTAATACACCTTTTGAATAGCAAACCAATATAATATAATGAATATAATACAAACCACAGAAATATTAATTTAATACCCCCAAGTAAGGTCAGAAGATCAGTATGCCAGTAATGCAATGAAGTTGCTTTAACACAACTTAATAAGCAAGGAAGAATTCCATAAGCTACACACTAGATCTTAACAAGTGTTACAGCTGTAGCTAAAAAAGATTAAAACCACATTTGATTATTAAAACAAGAAAAAAAAAAAAAAAGAAGCATTAAATCCCTCAGGCTTTGTTTAGCTAGCATTAGATAGCATAATTTTATTTTCAAATTTTTTCAGAGACCAAAATTATATTAGACAAAAGCATTATCAGATTAAGGAGAGTCATCACACATCAATTAAAGTCCATCTGAATGTCAAGACTGGTAGTTCAAGAACCCTGTGAAAGCAATACCTGAAAATCCTTCAGTCTTAGAAAGCACATCTGGCCACCAGGACAACTTTTGAAAAAGCTAAAGAGATACTCAAAATGCCCTAGAGAGCTGTCTTGTAGTGAAATGCTTGTTATGCAAAGACAATGTGATTATTCCAACTATTTCAGAAGTGTGACTTATTCAATCTAAGAGCTAATTTACATGAAATAGCTGAGCCTGCTGTAGAACTGTACATGTCAGTCACACACAAGGTACTGTTGCTCATGTTTAGATGCAGAGTCAACTTCAGAATCTCAGAATAGCTGGTAGCTTTATCACAGTGACTGTTCATGACACTTTCTTTGTGGATTTTAATTAGCTTCATGTCAAAAGCATTTTGGGAAACTTCACTTTGAGGTGTTTTGGGAGAGGCTCTTGGTTATCTTTTTGGTGGTGCTGTTTTTAAATTAGCTTACTTTAATACTGCATCAGCTTTTAAAATTAATTCCCCTCTTGCCCTTATACTTTTGTCCAGTTAAGGAGATACTGGGAGATCCTGTCTGAGGATAAAGAAAGATTTACAATATATATTTACAATACTAACTTGTGACTTAATATGAGCATTAATCCTGCAGTTCTTTGGGCAGCCAAGCAGCAGGAGCATGACTACATTCTTGAAATAACACATGGGGAAAAAAAAATGCAATGAGCAGAATTAAGCACACACTGTTGCATCCCTGCTGAAAAAAATCCCCCCACATTCTGTGATGGTGACAGCGTTTAGAATTTTTCCTACACGACAACTGCAAAACAGAATTGCAGTTAATTTACTTACCCAGGTACACACAAAGCTTTCCTGGCTTGCTCTTGATCATAAAAAGGAATAACAATTAAGCAGTCCTGCTGTCTCAGCTCCTGTTATTATATGAAATGAGCCAGCACCACATGCACACTGAGATCACTTTCCATTTAGCAAGTAGCACCACTTCATTCAAAACCCAGTGTGTGTGATGGGTGACTAGGAAGCTATCTCAAATTAATACTATCCATTATTTTTGATCTGTTTTGGGGAGGGGGAAGGGAACAGATGGGTTTCTTAACTTCTGCTCCTGAAGGTGAATGACTGTGAGATCCTCTGGGCCTTTTGTTGAAGACCTCAACACAGTCAATCAAAAGAAGTTAATTCTCTTAAAATATGGCCATTACCATACAGGTTGAAGAGAAGACAAAGATCTCTAGAGTAAGAAACTTCAGTGTTTAGTGGCAAAACAATATTCTGTTTCAGAGCAGACTTAATAGCCAGAAGGAAACTGTCCTTTCCTGGGACATTTTCCACATCTAAACCTCCATATCTTTGTCACCTGCAGCAGAGTTACTGGATTTGTGCAAAGACTCCTTCCACCAGAGCAAGGACGCCTTGAAACACGAAGAAACTCCAATTGTGTCAAAACCCAGAGCTTCTGTCACAAGGGCACCAAGAGAAAAAAAA
>VYZP01052951.1:0-11031 GCA_013400635.1 Hypocryptadius cinnamomeus
CCAATGCTTTTTTGGGTGTTTCTAGAGCTTTAGGGTGTAACATGGGTAAGTCACCATTCTCACATGTGCCCATTTTCCTCAGGGTGCTTGGTGCCATTTTTTTTTCCTGATGCCATCCCAAGAAGTCCCCTCATCCTCTGACACCTCAGTGAAAGGCACTGCTGTCCCAGTGACAGGGCACCTCTGCTGCTGAAACCACTGCTGAGAGAGGGCCCTTATCTGCAATGCAGTGTTATATCACACAGTGGTATTTCAGTGGCTGGTAACAAGTATCTCTGTTCAAACACCTATGTTTGTAGCTTTGGAGTTGCTAATGTCATAAGAATGTTATAAAGAGGTTTATATAAAAGCAGTCTTAAAACAAGTAAATAAATTCTTATTAGTGTCATTCCAAGCAACTTTAGACATGAGCCACAATCCTGTACACTAAATGATTATTGTGCCTCCCTTACCCCCTCGAATTTATAACCTAAATGCTCATTTTCAAACCTATGCAAAATTCACAGTTGACAAGATTTACAAGATGTCCTGTTTACTTCCCTTCTATGGAGAACAGACTGAGCATATCATCAGTGTAAGCTTAATAAAGGCAGAAAAGTTTCTCCACAGCAAATCCAGCTTAACAGTCTGCTACAAACCAGATATAACGGGTTTTTTTTGGTGTTTTGTAGGAAAATGCTTATTTTAGTTACAGTAGTTCTGGAAGCACCAGGGCTCTGCTGGACACACAGCACAGCACAGGAATTCTGTATACCCAGCTTGCAGAGCAAAGAAAATGCTGCAAGAGTCACATCAGTGTAGGAAAATGCTCACTCACTGAATACAGAGATCACATGATACTAGACTACAAAGACTCAACTCTTTTGGCAATGAAATTGGCTCTCAAAATTAAGATTCACCTGAAACTGGGGCTAAATAGTAGGACTACCCCAGTGGCTATGAAAAAATGGAAGGGGATTCACCCCTCTTCAGAGTGAACTTTTCTTCCCTACCCTTCTGCTTAGGAGTTTTTTGCTTTGTTTTGGTTTGGTTTTGGGGGGATTTTTGTGGGGGGTTTTTGGGGAGAGAATTGGGTTGGGCTGTTTTTTGGTTTGTTGTTTGGTTTTTTTGTTGTTGCTGTTGGTTGGTTTTTGTTTTTGTTTTTTTTTTTTCTTTTTAAACTTAGACAAACACCTGTATTTATGTAGATTTAGTACCAAAGATATTTTCAGTCACTTTCAGGAAAATCTTAACCAACCCTTGCCAGGGAGACTTTATTGGGAGAACCTTTTAAGAGCCACTTTCATTTGACTTACTGCAATCCAGACTCAGTCATAATCCACCAGATCTATGACTCAGAGGCACAGCAAAAATGGTCTAAGTAGGTCTTCTGATGCTGACTGTAACTTGGAGGACAGGTAGAATGTGTAACTTGATCAGGCTTGATTCAAGCCTTAAGTATGGTGTAGAGCAGAGAGAGCTGCAGCTCTGGTTCAGCTGTGCCAGTGCACAGACATAACCTGAGAGTAAAGCTCATCATGCACATAACAAA
Organism: Hypocryptadius cinnamomeus; assembly: GCA_013400635.1. NCBI lineage: Eukaryota > Metazoa > Chordata > Aves > Passeriformes > Zosteropidae > Hypocryptadius > Hypocryptadius cinnamomeus. Next base: position 1,532 of record VYZP01052951.1, read on the forward strand.
AAAACACGACACCTACGTATATAACTTGCTAAGGGGAATTTTTGTGGGGCATGTTTTACCCAAAATGTAAAAGCAAAGCCATTGCTCATTTCCCTCAATGTTTACACTTCCACAAGTGTACAAGAAGATGGTTTGGAAACACACACAAAAATCTGAGACTGCATCATTGTATAGCACATGCTCTCCAATGTAAAGTTCTGTAGAGGAACATTTCCTGAACAGGCTGTGGGACACTTATGGGCATACATACAATTGCTGCAATGTCTTCCACTGACTGGAAAAATAAAAAGGAAAATCTATACCCTTCCACACAGCGCCATGCCTGAAAGGTTACAAAGCAAGTCACACTAATGTATCAGTATCTCTAATGTAACAGCATTTCCTTCAAAAGCCTCAGTACTTCAAAAATGTACTAAACACACCCAGGTGCACCCTTTGCTGTGAAACTGGTGAAACTACTTTCTTGTTAAGTTTTTCAGATGCTTAAAGTTAATCATATGCAAAAATACTTACACAACCCCTCAGGACACACAACTGAAATGAAGAAGTTAAGGGTATGTTAGGTCAGTACTAAAAGTTAGTGAATTTTAAAAATATTTTTCCAGACTAGTATTTCCTGCTAATGCTATGGAATTTTATATTAATATTTTTTTCTAAGTTTCAGATTTTTTAAAGCCAAGGCTAATGCTGATAGGTGAGCTGAATTGCAAATTTGATTTGATGTAGAAAGCAGCAAGCACTTTGGTATAGCAAACCCTTACCAAGAGGAGGAACGACAGTCCTGAAGAAATGAATATAAGTTTGAATCAGAAGTTCAAGATTCTGTTTTTCTTTTTTCCATGTTTCATGTGTGACCTTGGGAAAATTACCTGATCTTCTCATATCTAAGTATTTCTGCCTGTGAAATAGAGATAATATGCTTTTCATCACCATGTGACTACTCTCAGCTAGCTTTTACAGCTTGTTCCAAGATTCACAACTGGATTTTTTTTTTCCATTTTTTTCCATTTTTTTAATTCACATTTTCTTCCTTTACTGTACAGTTATCAAAACATCTAAACTACACTGTCACATATGAAAGACACAGATTGTTACTGAAGGGGATAAGGGATGCATAGTCATTCTTTTTCTCAACAGAAATAATTTACAGATTAAATTATTGGTGCCATTTTTTGGATGCCCACCACACAGACTTCATTTGTTGTTTACAGGTAATATGAGTAAAGTAGAATCAGGTATTTTATTGTTAAGTTGTAACTAAGAAAAATATGTAGTATGCAATTGTGTACATGTTTTTGATCAAAAGCCCTATATGAAATATAAAGGTTTGTCCCTTGAAGTTAGCAAAGTCAAGGTGGTAGAACCATTTTTAGGCTTTTCTGCTCTTTTAATGGGGCAGAAATTGTTCATGGAAGAAGAGAATCCTTGACAAGCAGTGCCATCCAGGAAACAAGGGTAACATAAACTGGGTGAAGCACTGCAAAATCAAACCAGCAAGATTTCCACAAACTTCCCTGAATGTTGCCTAGAATGAAAATCAGTGAACATTGTATGGTTTAGCCAGCTCTGAACATCAGACAGTTGTTTCTGCCCTGTCCAGACATGAGTTACACTTTCAGGACCAACTTCTACTTTCATGCACAAAAGAGCTCCATTAACATAAAAGGATTTAAAATACGGCACTTCATCAAAGCTTGAACTCCAAGAACTGTTAAGAATAAAGTGGGGCTCACCATGAAAGGAAGGAAAGAAGGCAAGAATAAGACTATACTCTTAAAAGAAGCATTTCTAGTGGCTGAAGCATGTGAGTATTATCACAGCATGCCACAATCTCTACGGTAACTGTCCAGTGCTGACCTGTGACTCTGAGGGAATCAGTTCTCATCAGAGTCCCAGCAGTATTAACACACACTAGACTGGTCATGGTTATAAACACATAACCACAGAATACAACATATGACAATGTTTTCAGTAATACCTCTTCCCTTATTTGTCTATATTAGATATGCTATGCAAGTTCACCTTTAAAGAAAAAAGAAGAGAGGTTTAAAAACAAAGAAAAATTGGTTTTCTTTTTGATAAAAAGTTTCACATCTAAACTTACAAGTTCTTTCCCAGTGTGACTGCTCACCTTCATCCTCTTGTGCAGACTGCAGAAATCCTGCTTAGCTCAGTCCACATCTCTTAGAGATTCTTCTCATTTTCCCTACTTCCAGCAATGAGGGACAAGTCAACTCTTCTCTAGTTAACCCACAGGGCCACAGGGAAGGCCCTTGCTTACACTTTCCATGAAGCTGCTAAGAAATAGCTGTTTGTCCCCTCACTTCCCTTTCAAACCCTGATCTCTTGATCAGGACTCAGCTCCTCTACCTGCCAGGTTCTGCAGTCAAGCATTCCTTGACACTCATCCCATGGACAGTCCTGCTTCCAAGTCCTCCCAGCAGTAACACCATCTTCTTCTAATTTTTAGTAGTTCGCACTTCTAGTACCCCCTTCCAAGCAGCCCCAATGCCCTCAGGTGGCAAAACCAGCATTAATTAAACACACCTCCCTACTGGCTTTTAAAGGAACTATTTCTGCTTCTACCTTAACATGTAAACAGATGGAGTCTGGGCTTATAATAACCCTCCAACTGTGATTTAAAAATATGAATCATTTTGATGCTGCTGTCCTCAGCTGAAGCCTCTGAGTAACAGAAGCACATGGCAGAACCCCTAATGTGTATTGATAGATGTTATTTGAAGTGCTATTTTCCAGATGCACTTGTTAAAACTCACTTTCTGCTGCTGCTCAGTGAAGTAAGAAGAGAACTTAATCTGATGAAGGACAGAGTTGGGGTAGTAGCATGAGGCAGACTGGTGGTTCATCACATTCACTGCATGGATTCCTTTTGAAAATCATTCCTCTGAAAAAGAAAAAGCATACCAGCCTTTCAGGTTCAGGATCATTATGTTCAGTTAGATGAGAAGTACGTTCCACACAGAAAGAGCTGCTCTCTTTAGGCATTGTAGATACCAGGTTTTTTTCACCTGAAGAAATTAGAACCATGTAAATTCCATGAAACATGATGTGAAACTCCATTTCAATAAATCACACCCACTTTAATTCTTGTTTTACCCCAAACTGTGATGGTAGACTATGACCAAAGGAAGGAATACCATTAGCACTGCATGAAAATAAACTAACTGCAAATAAATCAGGGAATCCAAAAATGTTGAAAAACAGTAACTTCATATGAAACAGGCATCTTCTCTTTCTGTCTGTAGGCCAGAAAAGGGACTCAGAGTTACCATCTTGTGTCACATTTCTCCTTGCTCCTTTCACTGAATCCTCACATGCAGGAGCCAGACCAGAATGATTCCAGAGGTAGGGCTAAGGAGGCCACAGCACACGTTACAGAGCTGCACCTTGCAGCTTCCCTTCATTGTGCTGTTTCCTGAAAGTGCCATCACAGCTGAACCTGCTCCATTTTTACTGGGTCACAGTACAAAGACAGCTGCTTCTTAGAGCAGTTCATGAACATGGCAACAGAGTGAGCTGCCTGAATTCCAGCTTGTGAAAATAAAATTACTGCAGGAGTTTTCAAAATAACACAGCTGACTGTCCAGCATCACTGGAAGCCACTTCTGGGAAACCCAGGATTTGGGGTTTAGGATCAGGGCATTTCTTTAGCCAAAAGATGGTCAAGGCCAGATGTCTTGCCAGAAGAGCCATACAAATAGGAATGGCATGACACCAGTAAAGACTTACAGCAAAAGGATTTAGAGAATTCAGCCATACAAGGTGGATCCTGATGGGAACTGGGTTTCTCATACATTGCTTAAGGGGAATTCTCTGAACAGAAATCATGGTAATTAAACAAATTCATAAGGATCATAAATGAATTCTGAATCTTTCAGTTAAAAACCAAAAAGTCCAGTGGCAATAAAGCAACATCCTCTACTAAGCACTTTGTGTCCTTGTGACTACCTGCTTAAGATTTTCACAATACTAGTATTTATTCTCCAGTTTTGTATGTCAGGACTGGAGACAGAAATTTGAAAAAGGACTCTGGTGGTCCAAAGGACATTCAATTGAACTTCAACAACTGACAGTCTTTGGAAGCCCCAAATGCAACACTCACAGCTGTTACAGATACAGTGCAAGTTGCACCACAGTACACTCAAAATGTTGGTTGATTTGACAAGTCAAGAGGACCCCTTAATGTTTCTGTTTCAACATGTGACTAACTTGCAGGCACTTGTCTTTCTCTGCTTCCTCCTTCCAAGAGCTAGTGGCTTGGTTCCAGCAGAATTATTTGACTTCAGTAAAATTTGACTGTTACTAGTTTACTTGATCTAAACTTGAAAGAGCCCATAAGAGGAAAAAAGCTCATCACTGAAACTTTTATTCTGTTCCCTCTACAACTTATATCTAGCATGTAAAGGAAAGGGCTGAAAAACAAAATAATAGAAATGGAATAGAGAATAAGACATTCCTGTTGACTTGTCTGGGAGTTCTATTCTTGTTAACTCACGCACTCTTTTAAATATTGAAGGAATTGAAAAGGTTACTTATACAATAGGACCCTGAATTTGTATCACATTGTCCTCCCAGAACCCACTGAAACTCAGTTGGAAAGCTTGGCTGGCCCTAAACATACTTTGAATTACTGAAACTGCCAAAAAAGCTACAAAATAAATTTATTTTACTTATTGTGATTGTACAGATACGGTCTAGAACACTTTTTTGACACGGTGTGCCTTTCTTTATTAGCCCTTCGCTCTGCTTACTGCCGGAAAACATTGTGCAAGGACAGAGCTGATTGCTCAGTTACCGTCTAGTGAGTTGTATATTTAGCACCTGACCATCAAGATCTTCTTGATCTTTCTTCAAGGTTGGGCACTGAGATGCCAGAAAGAAGAAAAACATATACCAGCACTCAGGCTCCAGCAGCAGCTAAGTTAAACTTAGCTCACAGTTTCCTCAGCAAAATCTATCCCAGTTTTCAGACATCCCAATGAAAACTGCTTCAATAAATCAATGGGCTCAACTGAAAAAATCATCAGCTCAAGGCACCAAGTAATCAAACTGAACAAGACTGCTACTCAGCTGACACTGTGGTAAGTATCAAAGATAGTTCTGAGTCAGAGTAGGGCATTAACTCCTTCTGTGCATTGGGCAATTGGATCTAGCACAGTACCCAAGATTATCTGTAACAGGCCATACCATTTACTCTTGGAGTGCTGCAAGGCAAATTCTGGAAGGTTTTGCATACTCAAACAGAAGATTAACAGTGCCTGTTGTAAGAGAGATGCAATGATGGCTTAATGAATCTTCAATGGAGAGATGCAGAGAAGTACCAAAGGAAACAAGTGGGAACAGATTCACCTTTCCCTTTATACAAAGAGCCTGCATTTACAGCAGAGTATTTACAGTTAAACAATGAGTTAGAATTAAGAGGACAACATTTATTTAGCCCAAATAAACTAACTGAAAATATTAATTTTTAAGAGAATTGCCACTTTTCTTCCATCTAAAATCAGTGCACAAGACATTCCTGCTGACATTTTGAGGCCAGATTAGCTCAAATTTAGCATGAAGGTTATAAGTCAAGCATCATTTCTGGGGTTCATCCTGCTGACGGTCCCTCTTGAATTACCTACTGCCATAACTCTGTTTTCATCCTGTACCAGCAATGTTATGCTAATAATACAGCCCAGGGAAATGACAGGAGCAGTCCAAGGAGGTTATCATGTGGACAGCCTTCTTCATGTTTGAGCAACACTCTAGAATTGCAATTCACAATGTTCTATTGAACTGTATGCAACAGCTTCACATTTTGGTTATTTTGTTTGCATGTTTGTTTGCTCTTATATGTGGGCAACACTAGGAAGCCTGCAAAATTATAAAGACTGAAAATAGGAATGATGAACCTCTATCTTACAAGCATAAAATCACTAAAGTAAAGCCACTAAAATATGATCCTCATCTGAGCTGTGCTTGCCACATGTTCCTAAGATTTTATGCAAAAGAAAATAATTTTGGAGATCCAAAATATTAGATTCCTTTGGCAGCTTTTTTGCCAATGCCAGAACACATTCCCACATGAATCAGACTGTTAACTGGACATATCTAAAGTCCTAATTTTAAAGAAATTCCTCCTAGTCTTTTGTCAGAAGGGAAATGAAAACTGTGAGTTGTTTTATAAATTGCCCATTTATTTGCCAGTGTCAGAAGGAACAAACCACTGACTCTCCTTCCCCCTTACACAGCATGTGCAAAGAACTGGGACAAACAGAACTGCTAAGCAATCACAAATGGAACAGCCTCACTTACTGGAGCTGTTACAGTTTGGATAAATGACAGTGCAAGTGCAGGCCAGATCTGCACTCCTCTGAATGCCAGCACTTCTGTCTGAACAGTCACATCAGTGTTGCCACAGAGAAATAACACCTACACAGCCCATCCAAACCAAAGGCAGTATCTTCTTCCCAGTTACTTGTTCCTCAGGAGGGGCTCTCAGACAGCCACACTCATCACTAGTTTATTTCTGAACTCAGAACCCCTTCAGCTGGGCAGGGAGTGAGATGAGATGTCAAAAGCATTATCCCAGGAGAAAGCTTAGCCATACTTTGTGCTGCAATGTCTATACTTTACTTGATAATTTTCCTAATATCATCATTGGTGAGGAGCCACTCAGTACCTGAGGAGGCCAGCCTTGCTGGGTAGCAGTCATTCTTTTAAGTTTCTATCCGTGGTGGTTGCACCTTCAGCTTAAAATTACTGCAAATAAACTGTGCAGACAGCTTACTAAAGTACCTGATAAACCTCATGAAACCATACTGCAGAAATTTATGGAAAATGAGGGGCCTATTTACAAGAAAAACAATGTTTCTGAGACTGATCTGAGGCTGAACAGCTGATCAAACAGTTTGGAAGATCAGACTAGATTAGAAGAAAGGACAAAAGACCTGGAGAAAGCCTTGCAGAAAATTAGCCCTTGACAGAACTATCTGAATTTTCCAGTAAAGAAAATTGACCAGGCTTGAATGAAACTCATGGGTCAAAAGCAAATCACACTGAGTGAGTCACTGTGGAAAACAGACAGCTAAATCTATCAGTAAGCTACTTTCCAGAAAGCAAATAGGATTGTTTGCACAAGATGGCCCAGCCAGTGTAGTCTCAGTGCTCAGCTTTTCATAATGAGTGGTGACCCCGAAGGTGTTTCAGGGAACTATTCCAAGGCCATATTTCTGAAACATCATTTAAAATATGTGTTTAATACTGTCACTAGTGCTTTCTAGAAAAATGGGACAGAGGATTTTTGTCCCTTCAAATGGCAGGCACAAATTTCTGGGAACAAGCCTGCAGGCTCTTTTAGAGAGTGCTGAACAGGTAGAGCTCCCATACTTTCAAGTTCCCCAGCCTTGAGAGAGCTATGGAGAAACATACAAGCTTGTGTATTTCATCCTGTTTCAAACAAAAACAAAGTCTGAAGCAAAAGTGATCCACCACCCATCAGAACAGGATTATTGGCCAATTCACAGTCATCCTTGCTTATACTTTTACCAGGGAGCAGAAAATCAGGTTATTGAAGGCCTTGGAAAGGCTCAGGTATTAAGTCCTTAAATCTAAATACAATTTTTTCTATCACACATAGAATGGTATAATCTAACAGAACATCATGAAATAAACATAATTTCCCACCACCTGGATCATGTTTTCCAGCCTAAATCACCAAATATGCTACTTTATGAGGTTGCTCACCTCATTACAAGATGCAAAATGTTTCCATTGGGGATATAAGCCAACTTGTCAGTGGAATATTTTTGCAACCTACTATTAAGTTGCAATCTGTATGAATATGAATTTTGGCCAAAGACAAATACAGAAATAATTTAGATCAGGTTTTCCTGGCCTTGTCTATGCATCCTGTACATTGGACTTAAAGCGCAAAGAGACTTGAGGTTCCATAAGGCGAGAAACACTAAACCTGAACTGCGACCCTTTTAAGTAGGCAGGAGCTGAGAAGCTTCTCAAAGGGGCTGTGTATTTCAGCGATTCCATTGCTGTGTTTATCGCGGCCCTTTCGGCCCCTCACTGCGGGGGTTTCCCCCGGGCCCGGGCGGTGGGGCCGGTCCCGCCCGCGCCGCCGCCCTGTCCCTGGTGCTGACCGGGCACCGCCGGCCCTCGGCACCGCCGGCCCGCTGCGGAGCCACCGCGGGGCCGCCGGCCCGGGCCCTTCCCAGCCCGGGCAATTCTCGCTCCTGGGCAAATCCCAGGGGGCTCCCATGTCACGGGGCACCGCACGCGTTTCCAGCGGTTCAACGACTGGGAACATGCTTTTCTTTTTTTCTTTTTTTCTTTTTTTTTTTAATTTTTAACTCATAAAGCAGTGTCTCTGTCATTGCACTGAGAAAACAGCTGACTTTCTGCAGGCTGCTTTGGGGAGCATAACATAAAAAGTCAAAAAAGCAAACCAAACGGAACTGCTGAGTAGAGAGATGTATGGAGCGGGTTGGGCTGCCTGGTCCTTGACAGAACTCAGCAGGACCGTGTGAAGGCACCACAAGGCTCAATCTCTTAAATCATCTCAGCATCAGTATCCTGGTGGGCAATTAAATTGTTCGTTCTGCATTTTTTGTCTTCCAAACCCTTTGTCTTCTCTCGGGACGTCGTTTTAACTTTTCCATTTAACTAAAACGACCATTGCTTATCAGCACCAGTGAATCAGTGGGGGAAAACAACCTCGCTTCCACTTTTCCTACGGGTCAGTGAATGAAACCACCGCTCTCACTCGGGCTCCGGCGGCGAGCGAAGGGGCTGAAGGCAGCAGGCGGTGAGCGAAGGGGCTGAAGGCTGCGGGCTCCAAGCCCGCAATTCATTAACGCACAAGGTTCGAGAGCTTTTGCGGAACTTGGGCAGGACAGCAGCCCCTCCCGGCCGCCCTCGCCGCCTTCCAGAGCGTTCCTGGTTCCACCCGCGGGCGCAGCCCCCCCCTCTCCCGCCGCCATTTCATCCCTCGCATCCTTCCCTAAGGGCTCAGACGCGGAACGCCCGCCCCCCGGGATACCTACTGCCCCGGCGCTCGGCCGAACCGCTCCCCACAGCTCTGTGTAACCTTCCCGCTCTGCCACCGCGGCCCCGAGGTGATCTCGGCCCAAACTCGGATATTTACACACCGCCGGCAGCGGCTTCTCGCGGATCGGTCCCTGCGCCACCGCTTGAGGCAAATCCCCTCCCGCGGCGCCTCGCCCGCCCAGCGCCCCCTCGCGGCGGGACGGGGAGCGGCCGCCTCCCTCAGCGCAGCACTCCCGGCGGCCCGGGCGCTTTAAAGGCTCCACCTGTGGGGCAGCGGCTCTTCCCTCGCCACGGGGCGGCTGCCTCAGCGCTTCCCTCGCTCCGGTCGCGGCCGCCCCCTGACTGCGGGGGCGATGTCCGTGGGTGCGGCAGCCGTGGCTCCCGCGGGGGCGGGACCGGGACCGGGACCCACCCGGCGCGGCCCGGGCAGCGCTGCG
>VYZP01052957.1:0-11419 GCA_013400635.1 Hypocryptadius cinnamomeus
TCCAGCCTTAATACTGGGGAAGACCTTTAATATTGTCACTAGTGGCTTTGGCATAGAGAACAAGAAAGCTGTAATTAAATACATTACAAAAAGTTGGATACTTATCAGCACAAGGGAGCAATGGGATACTGCACAATAGAGAACCAGATGACCTTCTGAACTCCCACAGTGAAAATGAGTGCGATAAAACACCACTAAGTGTAAAATCAGGAATTCAAGAACTAATAAGGCTTTCTTCTCTGAACTGCAAACCAGAGACTCCTGTGTGGCTCAGTCTTGATCAGCAGTCCTGAATTCTGCTTTCCATAGCAGGGTAGCTGAGTCCAAGCTGCTTATTAGGGGCAGTTCTTGCTCCGTGCTGTTCTCCTCCACTGTGCTGGCATGGTCTGGGAGATGCTGGTTAGCAAAGGCCTGACTGTGCCAGGAAGCATAAGAATTAGCAGGAATCCTGGGCCAGCTCCTGGTCCTGTGACAGGGTTATGTCTTCCTAGTATAGGCATAGTCTCAAAGAGCAAAATCTATTTGGTCTTGAAAAATGCAAGCAGAGAGAGTATGTGATTGGTCACTGTAAAAACATCAGGCAGCAAACACTGAGGAGAGAAAGGAGCTATTTACACTTAATGACAATACTGGTACAAGAATAAATAGAAATAAACTAGTTTGGAATACGTAAACACTGGAAACTGAAAGGCATTCTTCTTTCCACTGTAGCTGTAGGACTTGGAAAAGCGTTTTGACAGATTTTGGGCTCATTATTTGTAGTTAATTTTAAGAAAGCTTGTTATATTTTGAAGTCTTAAAAAAAATTATTTTCTTTGAAACAGCAGGCAACTGGAAGCAATCCATGAGGTTTCTTCCTATCCAGTATACCTAATGAGCTTAAATTTACTAAGAAAAGTGCAGAAACCGTATACTCAGTTCTTTTGCTTTTCTGAGACTCTTACAAATCGGAAAGTTTGGTAAACATGTAGCTTGGTCAACTGTACATTCTTGGTATATTAAGTAATTATTCAAATTTCCAAGGTTCAAGACATCCTTTGTGAACCATATTGTAAACTCTGTTCACTTAGAGCAGGTTTATTTCATGCCAAACCCAGTGCACTTATTTAATAAACCCTCATGGCCCTCTGGAGTACTGTGTAGGTTTATGGATTCCATTTTGGAAGCAGTGCAGTTGTATTTGTTGAGACATAATACTGACCAGTTTGTACTATTTCCAAAGCACATCCCATGTCAAAATAGCCATTTTCTCAGTGGAAGTCTGCACACCATTCTAGTTCTTCATGAAATCATGAAAGCTCATGAAGGAGCTAAGTATGGTCAATATGGCACTGTGTAGGAATTTTGCACTGTGTTCATTGGCATGGGCTGGACAGTTTTGAGTTGTGCCTGTGCCATAATAAAAAACCCAAATTATTATCTTTACAGATTTTCAAGAATATAAGCTATTTTATACATTAACTTCTTCATTTTATACAATATATTTTAGGAGGGATGTGCTTTGGCTTTTATTAACCCAGCTAGATTAGTGTTCTAACAGTTTCTAGTCCTACTGTGCATGTAGAGGGGTTGAAAAAATGTATGAACAAAATTACTGGTATATGTCTTAAGGATAGTAAAAGAGTGATACAAAAGAGATTCACTGTACATTAGGATAAGGTCACCATTAGTACAAAGAGTGTACCTTTTAAAAATTGTAGTCACATAATTTTCTCTTCTGCTAGAAAGGTAGTGTCATGTAAATATATACCGTATCACATGCATGCACAAGAAGTGATATGCTCATTTCACTCTGACTTGGTTGTTTATGGCCATTATAACTTTTCATACATGATATATCCATTCACTACAAAGTCAAGAGCATATATAATCAGTCCCCCAGTGCAAAGAATTTTTGTAGTGCAAATACACATATCCCTTAAAGTATATGTAGAGGTGGTTGTCTCATACCAGCATTATAAACGTTCCCACTTTTCTTAGCTGGTATTGGAATTCTTGTGATATTTAATACAAATTTGGGGGATAGATATCTGTTTGTCATTACAGATATAAGACAATTAAATATTCTAGCAGTTTTGATATTCAGTCAAACTGATTGTAACATGAAAGTCAGTAGCATAGCACAGACTAGTGGCATAGCAAAATATTGAAAAAACAGGTAATCTTTATCAACTTTTATAAAAGTCACAAATTCAGAGATTAACTTTGCTCATGTAATGTACTTCGGTGACTACATGTGTTAATGTAATAGGAGGAAATGAAAAGGAGACTTGTCTGTACAGTCGGAACAGCAAAAAGGAAATGGAAGACTTTCTGTTTCATTACAGTTATAACCAGACTCTGCTGCTTACAGTGTATGAGCATAAAGATTTATTACAATAACTCCAAAATAATGATTTTGTGTCTTTAAAATGCATCTTAGCAGCTGCAAAAGATGCATCTGTATTCTGGACCCAAACCTCTAGAATTATGTGTCTCTAGAGAGATCGTACAGACATTGCACAAGGCTCTGTGTTTTCCAAAAATATGAATGTTGGCTATGGATAGCACATGCTATATATAAGTCTTCCACAGTCATAGACACTTCCATTAAAAAGGAATGCCAACCCAGAAAATTTTAAAGGAAACACCTTATAGAAAACAGCGCAAATTTTCCCTCTGGAAAATCAGTACTCTTGGCTGTAAGAGAGAACAAAGACTTCAGAGAGCAAAAGGGAACTACTGTGTTTTTAATGCAAACATGAGACATGTTTTGGTAGTATACAGAACCAAGTAGATAAGATTTTATGTTTTAGCTAACTAGTCTGATTTGAGGAAGATTGAATTCTAAGTAATAAGTAGGGTACTAAAAAATTTTACTTCTGACAGGGACAACTAATAATGTTATTTTACTGAAAAATTTTGGGAGATCTTAGTGTATTCTGAAAAAACCCCAATAACCAAAAAGCAGTTCCATCTCATTTTCTGGGGAGATGATGTTCAAAGGGATCCTCACAGTCCTAAACCCAGGACACTCACTTATTAAAATTATAGTTCCTTGGAAACAATGTTACCTTTCAAAAAGGCAAAATGAGGAAAGATTAGCAGAAACAGGGGCTAGGGGTAAGGAAGATACCATTGACCCCTACTGATACTGGGTCTGTATTCCCTGAAGATGGACAGATTTGCTGCAGTAAATTGTGGTTTCTGTGAGTGCACAGAGGAAAGTGACTCACGTTGCTTCATGGCAGTGCTGGTTTGGCAGTGTCTATTCCACATTGGATTCTTTTTGGTGGTGCCCAGGGACAAGATAAGGAGCAACAGCCACTAACTAAAATATAAGAAGTTCCACCTCAGCATGAGGAAGAGCTTATTAACACTGAGGGTGGCAGAGCATTGGAATGGGCTGCCCAGGGATGTCGCTCCCTCTCTGGAGACATTCCAAACCCACCTGGACACATTCCTGTGTCACCTGCTCCTTCCTTGGCAGCGGGATTGGACTGGATGTTCTCCAGAGGTCCCTTCCAACACTAATGATTCTGGGAACCTGTCATCAACATAGTGGCTAATGGAGAGATATACTACATTCCTGAAGAGACTTCCTTAGTACAGGGTGCCTTCAAACATTGCACTGCTCCATGATGTAATGAAGTTTTGTACCAGTGACAAATTAGGGGGAAAAAAAATAGATTAGTAGTAATGTGTTTGTAATCATGATTAATTACCTTGATGGCCCAAGTAGTTTTCCTGCTCTTCCTTTTGTGTCCTTCTTCCTTTCAGTGCTGTAGTTGTTACCTAATTTTTAAAGAATTGTATCCTATGTGAAATATGAGAGCCAAAAAACTCAACAAAACCATATGAAATTTGCTTAGGACTGCTAGCAGCAAGTGCAGCAGTCAATATAATGCTAATGTATGTTAGATGCTTCTGCCAAGCAGGTGAACTCTAATAGATTTTGTGAAATACTAGCAAGCCTTGCACTACAATTTTTCACCTCAGCACACCTGTAATTTGAAGTAATGTTCTAAAGGCTGATGAGGATTTTATGCAATTATTTCTTAGGTTGTAGTGTCAAAGCTATCAAACTCAAGCTTATGTGTAATAAAATATACTGAGCCTTTTAATCTCAAATAAAATAAGGTTTCCATTTTCTTCTCAGGATTTAGTGTTAGACCATCTTTAACTGTACTTACAGGAACAGTGAACGGTGTTTTTTAAGGTAGCTGTCTTTTCACACAATCCATCTGAAAATACTGAAATGAATGTCATATTATATCCTTTTATTGTGTTTTGTTTTTGCTTGAAATATCTGCGGATATAATTTCTTGATAAATATACTTCCCATTTATTGACGTTAAAGTGGTATGTCAAATATGTTTTGAAGAATTTTATCTAAGAACAAAAAATTTTAGTATCTTTTTTAGGATGATACAAGGAAGTGATTTTTTTGTGCATTTCTGATGTGTAGATGTAAAATAACTGATTACTGTAGGTTTTGCAGGATTTGTTTTATGGGCCCATGTAACAATAAGTGCTAATAATATGTGATGAAAGCTGCTGGGCAGTGTTAGAAGTGGGAGCATATTATGAATAGTCTTGCCAAAAATAGTGAAGAAATAAAAAATGAGTTAGAACTTATTAGTTCACTGTATGGAACTAACCTTTGAGAATGGAAAGCAGATGGAAGGTTTAAGGCAAATCTATCTAAACCAAACTTGGAATACTTCTTTTCAGTGTTTTATATTAAAAAAAAGAAATTATTATTTGAAAAACTGGATGTAAGGGGTAATGTGAAAATGTCAGGTATGTTTAATGCATTCTTTTCAGCAATGAGAAGTTGATTTGAACTGAACTTGAGCAATGCCTTTTGTATGCACTAGGTGGAGTTTCAGCCTTTCCTATGGAAAAGAACATCCCAATACAGTGCCACTAACACCTGAGATTCTAGTTTTGAACTAGTACTAAGCGTCGAAGAGGAGATTTTTTTCCCATATTTTCCTTTTCAAATTGGCAGTGTTCTTGTGTGGAGGATTGACAGCCACAAATTTCAACACTGATTTTTGTGTACAGAATGTGCTCATGACTGTTTTTTTTAGGAGGGTGGTTAGGAGAGTTGCAAATGTGTGTAGTAGATAGTGTGCCTACCCTGGAGTGCAGATTTCCGATGTAAGGGGTTAGTCCTTTTTTATTTTTGTTTTAGAAGGGAAAATTCTATGTTTTCTCCTTCCAGTTTTGCCAAAATGCCTGTATTGAGCAGGCAGTCCACTCGCGTGGCCTTTGCTTCTCTGCAGTGCTGCTGTCACAGTCCCAGTGATGGCTCTGGCCTGGCGGGGACTTGGCAGGGACAGAGCTGCTCTGCATGTGTGTGAGCTGCTGAGCACTGTGTCCCGGGCACACGGGGCAGGAGGAGAAATCCTGTCCAGGAACATGCCACTGTGCCGTCTGTGCTCTTCTGACACCATCTTACCGTGTATCTGTATTTAGTTGAGAGGTCTGCACTATAAATTATCAGGATTTTTTAAATTGCGAGAATGCTACTATGCTGCGGTAAGATGGAGAAGGCAATTTTGTCCAGTGCTGTTTGAGGGCTTGTAATTTTTGTGCTCACTGAAAGCACAAACATTTCTATCTATGTGACACTTCCCATTCTTCTCACTGTGGGTGATTATTTAAAGCTAAAATTATGTTAGGGTCAACAGTATGAAATCCTGCATGTTGAAGTTATGCTGGAAATAAGGCTTCATCAGAAGTGTGACTTGTAATTATCATTAAACGCTCCTAGAAAAGCAGAAAAAAAAAATCTGCTATATTCATACGTCTCTGCATTTTAAATGTCATGTGTTTGACTTTTTTTTTTCAATCTGAAATACCCTAAATAAACTTTTCAGGAATAAGGTTAGGTTAGAATACTATTCCTGATTCTACTTTTAGAGGAGGGGATAGGAAATCATATTAATTCAGAAGGAATTTTATTCTGTTGGGTACAGGAGAATAATACTGGTCATCCTGGAGTCCATTGTCTGGGGACAAAATTATGATTGTCAGCCAAGGAAAAAGTTGCCCAAGTGTTTTGACTGTAGTATCTAGCTTTTGTGATATTTTAACATCTACTAATATAAGTGAAAATAGCAAATGAGAACTTCAGGGGGTTTTATCTCATTGTCGCTCAAGTTGTTATATATTTGTATACTTACATAATTGTATCACATCTGGTCCTTTAATTGCTCTGACACACACATGGAAAGTTTAGAACTACTTTCAGCTGTGTACAGACTTAGCAGAAATATTAAAGTCTTTTAATTGCTATTGATTAAAGAGGGCAAAAATACTTCTGTCTTGGGTTCTGAAATTTCACTTTGCTGCTTTCTCATGTACTTTCTAGCTTAATTAGCAAAGGTAAAACAGACCTGTTCTTAAGCATGTATTTGAATGATGCTCAGGCCTGAAGCATACACAGTTTTGTCCTTTGAATGTCCTCTAAGGACATCAAACGTACCTCAGAGAGCAAGCTGCTTCTTGGGGAGCCTCTTTTTTTTGCCCTCAGTGTTTTGGTGGTTTGTCCTGTATTGTTGATGTAAGCAGATATGAGTTCTCATAAATGATAGCAGCCTTATAAAAAGATTAGAAGGAAGTTTACTAGGATGGGGCATACCACCACTATTAAATGGCAAATGACGCCTCCTTCCTGCCCCAGCCTGACCATTTGAGAATGAGGCAGTTGGTGACTTCAGCTTGTCTGACCCTTGCATCCAAATAACCTTCTACATGAAGCTCTCATTGAAAGATTTTTTGTGAGACTTGACTAGAGAGCATGGCCCAAATTATCTATTAGATAACAGCCTGGAGAATGAAAGCAAGATACAGATTGCAGCTTATGAAACCTTTTCCAGAGGGCTGAGCTAGATGTATGGTGGAGGTAGAAACTACATCTTCTGTGTGATTCCATGGAGCTGGCTGCATTTAAAAGAGTGATGAGCATTGATATAAGCCTTTGCATGTCCGAAACTCTAAACTGTTGAAAAAAAGGCAGCTTGCTGTAGGATTAGAACTGGAGACATAACTAGATTGGAGGCTGACCATGGACATTCAAGGAATATATAGTAAAACTGGTACAATTTTGTCTGTGAACTTAGACAAAAATATACAGAGGGAAGAGAAAAAAAAAGAAAAGGATGTTAAGGCTTAAGAAAAATGAAGATTAAAGAGTGAAGGAAAAAACTTGCAGTGAATTTATACTGTCTACAATCCAAATTTTAGGGTAATACAATAATCAGTTTGAATGTGTTCATATCTGCTGTGTTGTATTTGATTCACTGCATTCTGATTGATTCTCCTATAACATAATAGCTGAATGCTATTATGAAATTAATTTACAGATAGTTGGTGTTGTTGATTTCCTGAACTGCCATGTGACTAAGGTCATTAGATACAAAAGCTTTGCAAAGAAGTACATTTTAGACTATTAAAAAATCTCATTACTCTATGCAGGATCACATAACTGGGATGGTGTAATGATTGTATAATTTAGTAAGCATATAGTGCAAGCTAAATTGTGGGTGTGAAGTGGAGAGAAACACCATCTTATACATTGTGTTATTTTAGTTGAAAAACAGCTTTAAGTTAAAATTGCTATGAAATTGAAGTCACTTCTTGAAGTCAGCACCTTCAAGTAAGCATTGGCTATAGACCACTATAGAAGAAAATTAGCAGAGCATTTTTGAGCATTACAAAATTACTTGTTTGCAACAGCAGATGACCTTTACTAAAGTTCCTTACTCTTAGTGGGAGAATTGAAACGGATTAAAAGTTCAATGATTTTGTAAATTAATTTTTTCTTTCATCCTCAAATTATAATGTTAATTTTCACAGCTTGCATTTATTACCATTGGAACCTCAGTATTAGAACCTTTTCATTTATATTGCTGCTATCTGTTGTTTTTCCTTGTATTACAAATAATGAAAAAAAAGACTATTATTTTTGTTTGTATTTTTTTCCAAAACCAGTTACTCCAAGGTTGTACAGACATATTTTATTATATTGTAGCTAAGATATTGTAATAGAATTAAAGCTGTAGTCTTTCTACCTGTGGAAATGATAACAGTCAGTTGATGTGTGCTTGCTGGAAACGTTGTATGCAGTGGTTACAGGCTAATGGATTTTACATTTAAATGTGCCTGCACAGGTAATGTGGGTATGTAACTTGTGCCGAAAACAACAAGAAATCCTCACGAAATCAGGAGCCTGGTTCTATAACAGCGGCTCACACGCCCCGCAGCAGCCGGACCAAGAAGGAAGCAGAGCTCTGAGGAACGAGGAAGCACCTCAAGAGAAAAAAGCAAAACTGCAGGAGCATCCGCAGTACCAGGGACCATCAGGTGACCTATCCACACAAGCTTTGGACAAAAACAGATCTCAAGGGCTTACAAGACAAGACTCAATTAAGAATGGTTCAACAATAAAGCATCCAGTAACGAGTGACACATCAGAAAGGTAAGAAAGTATCTAATGATTATCCTGGTAAGATATGATGAATTTATGCTACAAATTTGATTTTATCTTTTACAATTTTGTCTTATTTTTATTCTGTAGCCTATAAAATACATACTGGGTATTTTGAAGCAGCACTGAGAAGCCTTTTGTCGGTTTCAAATGGTCATAGCCAGTGTGTGCTCTTCATTCTTTCTCACTCAAAAAATGGGGGATGTGACAGTTGCAGTGTGACAGAGTTTGTCCATGTGCTTGCAACTTGGTCAAATTACAGTAATTGTGCTGTGCAGAATGTTACCATATTTCTTTTGTGGTCACTATAACAAATCCAAAATAGGACTCAAAAAGGCAGATTAATGGAAGACAACATCTGTTCAGACTACTGAATTAAGGCATCTGGTTGTACTTGTAGTACATAGTATTGAGGACGATGAAATCTTTGTGTAATGACTTGAGTCTTTTATGGTTTCTCAGTTTCTTGCTGTTAGCTACTGTCATTAGTATAATTACTTTTTCCTTCCGTGATTTACATTGGTGTTACTTGCATTGTTTGAAACTGTAACTCTATGAGTGCTAATGTAGTAAGAGTTGATTTAGCCAGAGACTGGAGCAGGAACTTCCCTCCCTTTTTGTTAATATGGTTATTCCAAAAGGCACCAGAAAACTCTCAGCTTCAGTGGCCAGGTTTTACGGGAACACAAAAATAAAAATGGTTTCATTGAACGGATTTAATCTTTTCATAAACCACACTGCTATAGAACTTTAAATATGGTGGGAAGGGAAGATGAGAGCACGATTGCTCAGGTGTTTCCATGGAAATGATATCCTCATGCATGTGTGAGAGACCAACTGCCTTGGAATTTGGCAGCCAGAGCAGTATAATCTGGCAGCTTTTCTCTGCTGCCCAGATATGACCTCATTACAGCATTTATTCTGTGAGCTTGAAACAAGTTAGACATATATAGTATCTTTTACATTTAGTATAAGGAAAATAGTTTTCGTTTTTCTTCACGTCTTGTATTCCCCCATATTTTATTTCCTATTTTTGGTCTTACATGAGAGCAAATTGAATGTAATGAATCTAATCTCTTTTGTTGAACTTATTCTGCCTATTGCCATTTGCTCTGATTTTGGCTGTTGGGTTCAGTACTTGTCCTGAGTGCTCCTCAGGACACCCTAAACTAACATTAGAGAGCAGGAGAGACAGACTGATTCTCTTGTGGTTCATTGTTTCCCACTAATTTTGCCAGGAAATTGGTATCATAGATAAGGTGATAATAAAAAAAATCCCAAACCCTTGTTAGCAGCAGCAATTTAACTCTGAAATTGTTTTTGTATTACATGCATGCAGAAATATGGAGGGAGAGAGTGATGTATGAATAAATGTATAATTGAGATACGCAATATGCATTTACCCTAAGTATAGTTAGACAATAAACATGGACAGTATAAAGTAATACTTTCCAACAGGATGAATGTAGGCTTTGTGCCTGAGATCAGAACTATTTTGCTGATTGTGATCACTTCTACTTGACACATTATTTAAGTTTAGATAGTTTTTTCAGTCATTAGCCTCTTCATATTTTATTTGGATAATAATACTGATGTCCTCTAATTAACACATAAAAGTATGCTTAGAATATGATATATATTACATGCTACTGAAGGATTGAGGGTCTTCTGAATAATTTTATTCCCTAATGTTACTCACATAGACTTTTTTTCTTGACCTAATGACAAAGATTCCCCTGTGGTGTCCATTCAAAGTCTTACTGGTCAAATGGACTTTTAGAGGAGAATATCAACAGCTCTGAGATAGACTACCCCAGAATTCAACTAGGTATCTGCAGAAATTGAGCAACTAACTAGTATGTTAGACCATTTGTCTACATGAAGGAATTATTTGGGGAAAACTTGGCCATTCAAAATGTCCAAAATAATAAGGAAATAGACAAAAAAGTCTCAAGTATTTAGAAGTGGTTGTTGCTTGCCTTGCACAATCACAATAATGGAAGTATGTAAATAGAAATGTAAGTAGAAAGTGAGGAGTATATTTTCTGTCTTGTTTTTCATCAGAAGGACGTTAGTTTTGACAAAAAAAATTTTTAAATGTTAAAAACAATAACCACTTATGAAGAGAAAGGTATTGCTCAGACTTTATACATTTGAGTTATGATTTTGAATAGAAAGGTAAAATATATTCTTTTTGTCAAAGTTTTTTAGCTTTTTTTGTAGCTTCCATGGATGTGGCAGCAATCGTTGCTTAGAAGTTCTTTAAATCAAGTGTCATATATCTTATCTTGGTCATCTGGAGACATGTTGGTCACATAGTAAAGGGCAACATTCACTCCTTTAATCTCAAGATCATCAATGTCCTTTCTGTCTCACTCCTTACTGTGTCTTTTCTGGTTGTGGTTTTTTGTTTTTCCATCCCTGAGTAGTATTCACCATATTTTTTTCCTGTTTTNTTAACCTTGTGTGCAGGTTGTATGAATGCTGATACAGTGTAACACCAGATTCCCTGAAAACTGCAAAATTATGTGAATCCAAGAAATGCGAAATATTATTTTAAATAATCCATAGAATCAGAAGGTCTATTCTGAGGTCTGCTGAGCACAGATGGTAGATTTGTAGCTGCAGTTCTTTGATTTGCAGATTCACGTTAATTCAGGATTAGGCAAAGGGGTCTGATTTTATTTTATTTTTCATCAAGTTCTTTCATGTAGTCTATTGTTTCCAAGATCTACACTACTCATCATACAATATGTGTTTTATTTCTAGCAGAAAAATCATTTGAACAGACATAATCTCTTTTTTTTCAGTCATTCTGCAGGAGGCAATCAGCTTGTGAAATAGCTGGTTTCTTCATTCCAAGCCCATGTTTATAATGTTCTATTAAAATGTGTACAACATCCTAAAATTAAAATCTGTGAAACAAGGAACCTATGAAGC
>VYZP01052986.1:2347-39793 GCA_013400635.1 Hypocryptadius cinnamomeus
TTGATGCTAAGTTTGCAGCTGTCCATGCAAAGCTTGAAGGTTACTATGGAAGAAAGGAGAAAGGTGCTACTTAGAGAAAAGTCTAATTAGAGTTCATCAAGATGAGCAGAATTGAACTGTGGGAAAAGAGACAAATTTTTTTTCAGACACAGGCAAGGTGATATTTTCTATAGGAAATAGGAAACAATCTGGAAGTGATGCAAAGAGACTTAATAGGACAATTTTAGAGACAGACACAAAGAGATATGCAAAATAAATGGTTCTTGGGCATCAGATGAATTTAAATTGAGAAATATAAATAGAAGGAACAAAACGACAGCAGCTGCAGTAGTCAGATGAAACCTCTCTAAGAGAAAAATGACAGCAATTTCAGACAGGGGAGGACACAATAAGGGTGAACAAAGACAGGAAAGGAGCCAAAAATTACTTCCTGGGTCAAAAGAAGCATTCCTGATATATATGTGATGGAGAGCCATATAGACAGAAATAAATGAAAAGAAAAAAAAAAAAGAAGAGGTGTAGAAGCAAGCAAGGTACAAAAAGCAGTTGAAGGAAAGCATGTGGCAGAGTACAATCACAGGAAGCATGTAGTGTCTGGTGTTGGATAAGGATATTAATGAGTTTACTAGAAGCAAAGGCTTCTGCACAGAATAGACAGAGAGAAAAACACAGTTCAGGTCCTTGCAGGAGGAAGATTTAGCAATAGTGCAGCCACTTTCACTTTTGCTGCAATGCAGTATGAGAAAATGTACGTAAGCCTCATGGTTGTTGCCTGAACTGCCCTGCCAGAATGGGCAGAATAACTCAGAATGTTGAATCTAAGCCACAACATCCATATAGCTTTTGTGAGCAAGGCTGATAATGTCATAAAGGCCTGCTGGGGAAATGCAGGTTTAGATGTAAGCATTTGGACAAGCCTTGATGCCTGCATGATAGCTGTGACAACAGAGCCATTCCTAAGAATATTTGTCTTAGCTTCAGGAAGAATGATAACAATTTTATAGTCTATGGGATGCCTGAGAATTTGCCTCCCAGCAGAAAAGATGGAGGAAACTTTTCTTGGTGTGTTTAAGGGATGCCCAATGCCTCCACAACTCCAGGGATTCAGGTACTTCTAAATGCAGTGTGACAGGGCACAACAGCAGCATTTTTGTCAGTCTGGAAGACAACTCTCCCAGAATATACCTTCTTCTACACTCATAAAACACAAGTCCAGAAAAGGTACAGAGAAATATTAAGTGGAATAGAAGTCCTTGCTGTTGACAACCTAGTATATAGAGACACTCAACAAAAACCTAATGGCTCAACTCATAAGATGGAGTGCCATCTAAAACTGAATCACAGCAGAATAAAAGTAGGTGTTGTGTGCGTTACTTTGGCCAAAACTTAGGAAAAAATACCTCTGGACCTGTTCAAACAACATGAAGACAATAAAGCATTCTCAAATCTCTAACTTCTTGCTGGAAAAAATAGAATCCATAGCAAACATGATGGTTTACCCCTTAACAGATTTATACAGATCCTTATTATGAAGCCCAAAATAGAAAACATGCCTATTGGGAATATTTGATGAGAACTTTGAGAACACAGGGGCTGCATCATTTTTAAACTGCAATAAATGGCAGCAAGAAACTCACTGGATGTGTTCCAGGGTATGTTCCTAGAAATTCAGGTCACAACACTGAAAAGGTAGATAAGCCGTAAATAGTGGACAAAACAGTATTTTACAGGAGACACTTTGGGGGCATAAGGATTGAGAGCATAGAACTATCACAGGAAAATTATACTCAAATAGAAAAGAATTTACCACTGTCACTGGATGTCAGTACATACTGTGCAGTATAGCTGAAATAGATTACAAACCTTAGGGGATATTTTTGACAAATCTTAAGCTTCTGAACCATCTAGACTTCGCACATGATCATAAACCTACAAAGGCATGACTTCAAAGTGAAGCACAAGCCCAGAAGAGAAAAAAAAAAAAAAGCTGCAGAAGTGCTAAAGAAAAGTTGAGAACATTATTATGATTAATCTTTTAAAGGAATAGGTCAGGATGACTTGTCCAAAATCAAGTTCTCCTGTCCTATCAGGACCTCAGGAGTGTGCAAAAACAAAGTTAAGCTTGAAAATGAATGTAAAGAAAGCAGTGACACTTAAGAAAGGTCCTTCCAGGCATCTACAAAGATTTATGGATCAGGCAATGATGTTATGGGAAGTCTGAGGATCAGACGCACTTCACCAGTTTCAAATGTGCATGAAAGACAAGACATGACTAGGACTGCTGATGATTTGTAGATTTTTTTTTTCATATGGCAATAATATGTGCATAACAGCATCTGAAGCATTTGAATAAGTTGATCTGCATTAGTGAATTAATAGATACTTCCATTATGAAAACTGCTAGAGGCAGAAGCAGAGGCTCTTATACTAACAGATGATGTACTTTAGAGAGCCCAGGAGCAATGGATAACTGATTTAGAGGATATCCTTAGCCTCATTATTATGACAAAAATATGTTTGAGGCAGCTCCAGTAGACAATATACTGATGATCTGTGGACTGGGTGACACAAAGGCGATGTTAATGAGCTAAAACAGCAATAACAACCTCACTTCACACAATGAACCACAGGGTATATTTGAAAAATTTCCAAGCATTAGTGTTTGGTTTACGTGCAGGCACACACAGACCAAGAAGGGCAGAGGCAGCCACTAGCTCTGCTCGCCCTCCCTGGGGCTGGCTGAAGGTCACACAACTCTGCCAGCAGACTCTGATACTGTTCAAGGTGGTCAAGAGTGCTACCTCTTTTGTTTTATTAAGCTGCTAAGACACACTTCTGGAGTCAAACATTTCATCTTCACAGGCAAGCAGAAAGTGCAAAGCTGTAACCCCTGTGAAAAGCCTGTGTTTTCCTTCCCAAAACCTCACACCAGGGTGACATAAAACAGCTGAGTGAACAGAGGGAAAAAAGTAGGAATACTACTGGTGATAAAAGTGCCAGTATACAAAATTCCTTCCAAAAGAGGATTATAAGAAACAGTGCCACTCCAGTGAGATAACTGAACACCATGGGCTGGGTGTTTCTGAGCCAAAGGAGGGGCTCCTCCCTGTGTGAAATTGCAGATGCTTAAGATCCACTTCTGTCTGTATGTGTATGGTGGGTGTTGACCACACAGATTCTGTTATGTGCGGAAAGTGATTCCCATCAAGCCATCTACCTCTAGGAGGGAACAAACAACACAGCTCTCAGCCTTGTTTAACCTAGTGGCTATATATAAGAATGTGCAGAACAGACCATGATGCAGGTGTGGGAAAAATCCAGACTTAAAAATTAGGGGACTTTTACAGCATCTGCTAAGGCATCTCTCCCCTTGGCTTAACCATATTAATTCCTAGCATCCTTATCCTGGTTCAAATCCTGTGGTTTCCTTGAGCTTTATCTTCCCTATAGGAACCTGTATACAGAGCTTCTGGTCAGAGACACCCAAAGATGCATTCACTCACAACATGAGACATTTACTCTATACAGCAAGCTTCCTAAATGCATGTCCCATGTCTGGGCTTGTATTCCCCATGGAAGGAGTGAACTGCATTGTTACACAGACTCAAATGGAAGCTGTGTCCACCTGCATCTAGGTAAGAAGTGGGGGAGCTAACTTTTGGTTTGATCTTGTAAAAACTGACCAGGATTTTTCTTGATATGAAATATTCTCACCTGTGTCTCCACCTGATCTAAAGCTCCCTCGCTCTTTAGGGCTCTTCCTCTGCCATGCATATGTCTCATTCCTAGTACTTGCCTTCCTGTCTAAGGTCTTGACAAACTTGTGGTACCCTTCATAAGAAAGAAGTAGAGCAGCACCAACCACCTCCTCAGGGTGTCTGGGAGAATTCATCCTACACAGGAGCCCAACATCTAGCAATTCACGGTGATAAGGTCCTCCAACTCTCACAGGCAGCATTTGGGGTACTCTCTATTCCAGACACCTTACTGTCCTACATCTTGAATTGTTTCCTATTGCCATTTATGCATTCAAGGCCAGTACTGAGCTGCATCCTGATTTAAGTATCCTACAAGCTGTGATTCTGGAACATCAAGTTTTTCAATTTTGTCTGCTTAATCTTATGTAACAGAGAAGTATAGAGACACTGAGTTTGTAAGAAGGGCCATGCTTGCCTTATATGTGAAAAATTCTGTTTACTGGCTGACAAGGATTGTTGCTGCAGCTCAGCAAGAAGCCACATTTGCCTGAGTTACAGAATGGCTGAGGTAGGAAGGCACCTCTGGAGATGGGCTGCTCCAACGTATGGCCGAGCAGGGACACTGAGCAGGTTGCCCAGGGCTGTTTCTCATTCAGTTTCTGAAATGCCTTTACATATCAGAGGCCAACATTGTGGCAAACAGCCTTTCACTGACAAGAAACTTCAGGGATGCTTTCACTATTTTAGATTAAGTAGCAAAATTGCAAATGATGGGATAAAAGAACGATGCTCTTCCAGTCCAAGGGATCCTTTGCAAATAAAAAGACATGGTAGCAGATTTTTTTACATCAGCTTACAGTCTTACTTGGAAAGACAACACCCAAGAGAGGTGATCTGCCGAAGGAATTAGGCCCTAATTCTGATGAGTATGAAACTGTCATGTCAGCTTTGCCAGCTGAGCAAACCAAACAACACAGCCCAGACTCAGTCAGCACATGAAGCAGTTTTAAGGTGTGCTATAATTTCATTTCTTTGTACTGAGTTTCAAAGCAATAAGTAGTTCCCGGACTTTTTTCCATCAATTTAGGGAAAATGTCTCCTCGTGAAGTTTTCTTCCATTTCAGAAGCTATTTCAGGCTGGTCTCATAAATATTAACCATTTTCCTCTTTAGGTTTTGAAAGGTGCCTGGGAGATGCTGATTGCAGCTAGGACATTTCTCTGCTGACCAATCAAAACAGGTAACAAGGGCTACCAAGCTGGTGGCTGGAAATAGCCCCTGCGCTCAGCCAAACACAGGAATCAAGCAGTGGGGACAGGCAAAGATGGCCTGGAAGCTGAGTGCTGTACTGACTCTGGCACCTGATTACCAGCTGACAGTGTGACTCACTGGTGACTCACTCAGGCCTGCAAACCCATCATGGATGTGTGAAGACTGCAAATTCCTCAGGGAGAGAATGCCCCAAACTCCCATGTGCTGCATTAAGACTCTCCAACTCCTCAACTAATATGTGCCACTGGAGTTCATCTACAGCAATGTGAGGGCTGGCATCTGCAGACCTTGTGTGACAGAATGCAGTTGTATTGCAGCAATGCTGGACATTACATATCTCTAACACTACTTTTTCAAGAGAAGAATTGTGAGTAACCCTTAAGTAATGCTTCTTGGTCACTATAAGCAAGTGCCAAGCCTGCATTCCTGCTAAAAGAAGATTTCTTAAGTTTTCATTAATTTGAAATCCTGTTACATTTCTTTCAGGCTAATCTAATCCTAGATCACTTGTTCGAGATGCCAGTGGAGTAGGACAGCACTGTCAGCTGTCACAGCCAAGAGAAATAGGAAGAAGACCTTTGTTCTGAGTCTGTCATTGCATGGGTGAGTAATTTGTTCCTATGCAACACTGTTGATTTCCATTATATTCAGAGCAGTTAAGATCAGAGCCTGACACTAATCTGGATGGAAGTTAAAATGAAGTTAGGCTGTTCAAGATGAGAAATAAAAGAGAAAAGACTCTGGAATTTTCACTCAGCTATTAAATGACTTGGTACCTGATATTAAATGGTACATGCTACTTGGGAAAAAAAATACTATAAATGCTGTAAAAAAATGTTGAAAAATTCTGAAGTTGCTCATTTAAATTTTGACTCTGCAAAATCTGTCAGGTCTTCTTTGAGAAAGAAAAAAAATCCTATTTTTGTAAAATCAGTTTAGGCTCCCTGTCTTAAATTTCAACTTCCCATATGATGCTACAGCTGCAGTACATACTACCAGATACCTTGAAACCATCTTCTACAGGCCATCAGAGTACCATGCACACACCATGCCCCTAGATTTAGGTCCTATTGCCAAGCCTGTGGGTAATCCAGACCTCCTCAGTGATTTTTCCCTCTTTAACAGAAAGTGTCAGCAGCAAACAAGCCATGTGCTTGTAGCATTTCTGCAGATAGCTGTGCACAAAAGCCAAAACCTGACGGTTACCATGGGATTATCTCATTAAGCTTTTTCTGAATATACTGCATTCTTCAATGTCTGGTAATCTTTTCTATTCTTCTCCCTCTCCTCCTCTTCTCTTGCCCTCTGTGCAGGAATGTGAATTGTATCAAACCCCAGGAAGGGTAAGGGAGCTGCTATGCTCTGTCACCCAGCAGAGTGGTTCCATGGTCACATTTGGCTTGAAAAGTCCCATCTTTCAAACCCTCTCCAAAAAGGCATTGCTGTGTATTTTGGAAAAAAAAAAAAAATCAGCTACTGCACCTGTTGTTACTTATGAATAATAATAAAAAGCCCTGAAGAAGGAGGATACTTAACTTGCTCTCCTACTGAGAATTGGATCAGGTTCTTGTTTTCCCTGAGCCCCCTTTGTGCTCCTTTAGCAAGTGCAGGAATCTTCAGATAGGTGTGTTTTACAGTTGCTCCTGTGAAGGGCTATTTACATTCTAGAGAGGCACAAGAGGGTCCCAGTAGCAAAGGTGGTTATTATTTAACGAGAAGCTGTCCTTTCTGGTTTGTGCATGTGCCCTGTGTGCCCAGGGTTACAGGAATGGTCCCTAGGGAAGACTTGGCTCTATGGAAATATTAACATCATCTGGTGTTTCAACAGAAAGATTTCTGTTCTTTTGGATTCCACAAAGAACATGGCATAACCTAGTATACCCAAACTGCCAGGGAGGCTGGTGCCACATTTTAATGCACACCCTTTTTTACTTCAGGGATATTCTTCCCCCTCAGCTCCTCAGGTAAAAGAGCCTGAGTGACAGATTTTCCCCACTGTTGTCCAAATCTCCAGTATATTCCAGACCTGTCAAGAAGATTGTCAGCTATTGCGTTGCTCTCCTGCTATGGATATGCCTGTTTGGAGACAGCTGCTAGCCTGGGTCAGGCTGTCTGCACTGGCCCCAGGTGTTCCGTGGGCTGCGGCACAGAGCTGCTGCTGGTGCCGTGAGCCCGCAGTAGGTTTTACAGAGCTGGGAAGGGAATTATGGTGACTTGCTGCTGGCACATTCCTGTTAATGTGTTTACTCAGTTTCTTCAGGATCTTATGAGAATTGCCACTGAATTCAGATAACTGACAGGATCTTAGTTATAATTAGTAGCAGCTTCCATTCTGACACACGGGAAGGACTAACAGCATTTTTCTTAAGGCAGAGTTGTTATGCTTTCCTCCAGAGAGGTACTTAAAAAAGTACATTTTCTAGCAAAAAGCCTCTCCCACTTGTTTAGGACAGATGGAAGAGGAAGGGATTCTGAAGTGATGGAGTTTGAGGGTAAAAAATTATTGTACAAACTGTCACAGAGCGTGGGCTTTCACAGATCAGCTATTTTTGTTATTACTGACATGCATCTGTTATATCAGGAACTCAAACAGTATCAGACCAGATGTGGATGAAGTTTATATTTCTTTGTTCATAAAAGCTGTGAAAAATCACAGGGAAATTAGCAGAGTGTAGTACATGTGGAGACCTGAAGCTCAAGGGCTGAATCAAATGGCTGAATTTATTTAGCCTGATGAGCAAAGTGTACCTGTCCACAGAGTCTAATCACAAGGCACTGATTTGAGGGTAACTCTCCTCACAAACACCATAGAAATGAAGTGGCTGAAGGAATGGCTTGGGCTGCTGAGTCCAGTTCTTTCCAACTGCAAGCAGCCCCAAAATGTTTGAGAAGGCCCAGCCCGAGGGGCCCTTTGCCATCAGTATTTCCTCTGAAATTCTCTTTGTTATGCTTGCCTGCAAGCCCTTCCAGGAATCTGCCCGGTCTGTTTCTCCAGGTTCTGTTATGGACTATACAAATGAAAAGTAAATAATTCAGGGACAAAAATTAAAATATGAACTTCCATTTCACAAACCTGGGGCCCTTATGAGTGCAAATGAGAGTAAGGTGATAGGGCTGGGAGATGATCTGGGACAGTGACCAGTCAGTCATTTAAGTATAATTTAGTAGTCTGAGATTAACAGAGATTCTGGCCATAACTGTATGACTTCCAGGACTGAGGAGCTTTTTTTGTAGTGTAAGTGGTTTATAGGCCTGAGCTTGGGGGTAGTTTTTGAGATTGATCCTGATGGTTAATTTACCAGTATGCTGGTGTTGGAGAATACTTTCATGTCAATTTTTCCTGCTATTTCCTTTGATTTTTCTACATGTAATATGTATTAATTTTAGTATAATCAATAAGCATTCATAAAAGTAATAACACTATATAACCATGCACATGACTCAGGGTGTCTTCACATTGATAAACGAGGCTTGAATATGTTCAAGTTCAAACAGTGAATTAGCTTTTTTTACCTATAGTTTATTTTTCAGAAGTATACCTGAACTATATCTTTCCTAATGCAAAAAAAATTGGAGCATTGTCCCTGCTTGCCAAAACTACCTCCTCTAATGGAACTTGCTCTTTACTTAGTGAAAGTGAAGCAAGGCAGGGCTTTGCCACCTCAAATGTAAAAAGCTGTAGCCAGACAAAAGTCTGATTTCTTCTCTTACAAGAAAGACATGATCTGAGTTAAAATAGACACTTTGGAAGTGATTCCTACAGATGCAGACTTGCTCTTCCAGCTGGTGCCAGGAGGATGTGACTTCTGGATGATACCATTGGTCAGCTCTGGGTGCTGCTGGTGATGGAGCTAACACAGGGAGTGGGATTTTTTGGGGCTCTGGCAGAAACTGGGAGCAGGGACATAGATGTTGCTGCCCTTCCTGGTTGCCCCTGCTTGAAGGATTCTCTACTCCATTTTTTGCCTAGATCTGTCCCTGCTCAGGTGGCACAGCACCACTGGCACACTGGATGCTTTTCTACTGAGGGTGTAGAGACCCTGCTTAATTTTAATTGGCACTCACCAGTGGTTCAGCTCAATAACTCAACGTGCCCATGACAACTTAGAGAGACTGGGGGCGATGGTCTCAAGTGCTCAGGTGTGAGAAGGACAAGCTCAAGGGAACAGGCCTAAGGAGCAGTGCTAGCTTCTCGTCTATATCCTTTCACAGAGCAGAATGTGGGTTGTACACATCAGTGACTGTCAGGGTAGGAGTCTCACCCAGGCAGAGTTTTGTCAGGAACTGCATTTCAGGCTGTGAGTTAATGAACAAGAAGCGTTTTTGCACAGGAGAAACTCCAGACTGAGAAATGCCTTTGGCAAAAGTATTGGATTTCTAGAAGCACTGGATATTATTAGACTGTCTTTTGAGGTGGCGCTTTATCTTTCTGTTTATGTGCAAGAATTTCCCTGCTGCTGAATTAGTTTGCTCAATGGAAATCTTATCAAGTCTGAGGAGCTCTGTGCAACTGAGCAAGAAGCTAGAAGGATGTGAAATCCTTATACTGAGAATTCTGGGTTACAACTAATATTTTACATGTGTTTATAAAGGGAAAAGAGGTTACGTAGCAGATTCCTACTACCACGTTGGCCAAAAAGCTATGCAAATGTCTTTTGATTTCTCCCTAATTCTCACGTTTTGCAGAAAGCCTCCCAGGGTGTTAATACCCTGGGTGATATTCATTCACATGAAATGAAATACACAGAGGAGTGGGAATGATAGAAAGATTTTACTGGCACAAATGTGACAATGAGCAAGTTATATGGGTCAGCACAAATGAGTACTGATAAAATTTTTATATCACCAGACCATGTATTTCACAAATGCTGGGCATGAAAAGGGAAAAAAAAAATCTCAAATTTTTAAAACATTTAAAAATTATTGAGGATAATGGCAGTGGCTTTTTGTTTTTCAAGGAAAGCAAATATTCAGGCATCTTAATCACAAAGTATGAGATCTTGAAATCTTTTTGAAACAATCAGCAAGATTGGCCTTAATGGAGCTGGGATTTCCTCCAACTGGCCAACTATAGGAGATTCAAATAAAGGAAAAATAATAAAAAATGCATTTTAGAAACCAATTTGTTTTTTTTTTTTCTCTGAATATGCAGACCTGTTATTTTCACTCCAAAGGTTAATTCTGAGACTATCTCAGACCAAAAAGGAAGATTTTTGTATCCTTTTGAGATGCTAGGAGTATTTCCAATGGGGGAAAAGTATAGCTTGAATGATAGGCGAATCACAGAATCAGAGACTGGTTGAGGCTGGAAGGTGTATCTGGTAACTGTTGAGTCCAACAACCCTACTCATGCAGGGCCACCTACAGAACGTTGCCCAGGACCAAGCCCAGTCAAGATTTGACAGTCTCCAAGAATGGAGACCCCACAACCTCCCTGGGCAATCTGTGCCAGTGCTTGGTGACTCTGACAGTAAGAAAGAACTTGCTGGTGTTCAGAGGGAACGTCCTGTGATTCTGTGTGTGTTACCCGCTATCGCTGAGAGGTGTCTGTCTCCATCTGTCTATTATAGTAGGTTTAATAGGTAGGGTGGAGTTTTCTAAATCCACTGGGGAAGGTTGTCACGTGATGCAGACTGCCAAGGCTCTTGTCACTGGATCTGTGATCTTTCCCTTTTCCTGTGAAGTTGTTCCTAGCCACCTAAAAGTAAAGTAAGAATTTGACCACTGTGGAAGATGCCTGAAAATCACACTCATGCTGCATGTATCCATGCAATGAATATGTTAATTAAAAAAAAAAAAAGCTGTTCAGTGTTTCTGAGAGTTTAAAATAAAAATATTTGCCCAAATTAGCCTCAAGACTTTCAAAGAATGGTTTCCTTTCAATTTCAGTTCTTCATCTTTCACAGACCTCTGTTGTGCCCAGTATCTGCCATTTTGAAATCTGTGACTTGTCCTACTTCGGCCATTTCTATGTATTGACTTTGAAGCACATACTGTGACAGTATTAAAACAGAAAATCGTATAATCATGGAATGATTTGAGTTTGAAGGGACCTTAAAATCATCTAGCTCCAAAACCCCTGCCATGAATACGGAGACTTTTCACTAGACCAGATTGCTGCTACCTGCTGGGATGAACTAGGCAGGGTGGAGCCTGTGTCCCTGTGTGTCTCTGCTGCTTGGCATTGCAAGCAAGGCAATGAAATAAATGCAGTCTTTGCATTTAATCTGTGGTTTGATGGTTGCCTTTGGTTTCCTGTAATTGCTGATTTGCTCACCATTCAACCTGGTCTTGAACACTTTCAGGAATGGGGAATCCATCACTTCTCCAGGCAACTTGTTCCAGTTCCCCACCACCCTTGAAGGAAAGCATTTTTTTCCTAATATCTAACCTAAGCTTCCCTCTTTCAGTTTTAAAGCCATTCCCTCTTGTCCTATTACTTCTTGCCGTTGTGAAAACTTATCTAAACTTATGGAAAACATCGTGAAACTCCTTAAAACATTCTTGCATTGTTATCCTGGATTTGAACTACAAAATATAAGGAAAAACCAAAGAGGGAACAGTTATTCTATTTACCGTCAAGAGTGTTCAAAATGTTTTTCCTAGTAAGTTTCTGTCTAAAGTTTAGGCAGGAGGTTATGCTAGACAAGAACTTACATCTTTGCCATGTTGAGCAGACACTAAAAGCAAAGATTAAATGGAAAACACATATTTATATTAATTATAGATGGCTAGTGTTTCTCAGGACCTGAGGGAAATAAACAAAAGTTCTCAGCTCCTGAGAGTTTGGAGTGTACTGCTTTAAATCAGTAAACGTGAACAATTTACATGCCTAACATGCCACATATCAGCATGAAAAGATTTGTCAGAAACTGATGAATGAAAGAAGCAGAATAATGAAGAAAAATGACAGTATACAAACTGTCCAGAGAGCAAAATAAACAATGTAAGTGTTTGGTAAATAAATCCCTGCAGAACTCTTAGAAATGAGTCACTGATTAATTGAATCAATCCATCAACCTTTTGTGATTACATCAATATGCAATCCCTTTGATGTTTGTTCTTCTTCCATAGCTAGTGTTTTAAATGCCTTTAAAATGTAAGATAAGATATAATACGTCCATATGGAGCTACCATAAATTAATTGGATACCCTAGTAAGATATAGTTGGCTGATTCTTTTACTTAATTCTTATATGTAATGCTGTAAATAACCATATCACTTTCTTCTTTTTCTGAATTTTTTTTTGTCACCCACTTCTTCGACTAACTGAAATTTAATAGCAGAGTGGGACTGTGAGATCATATTTTCCTTTTTTTTCCTAATTGAAATGTTCTCATTAACTTACTTTATTTATCACATAAACACTTTGTAGAAAGGATTGTCTTATTTACTCTATTCATAGATTGCACCAATCTTGTACATCCAGTAATTATCAGAAATTCACAAAATAATTTTTGTGTACCAAATGCCTGTCTAGAAAATAAACACTTAGGACTTTGAATGTTTTGAGAGGAGGGAGAGGAAAAGTTAAGCAGAAAAGGAGAGAGACTGTGTGGTTATGTATCTCCACCATAAAATATAGCCACATAACAGGTGTGTGTATGTGTGCATGTATGTGTGACTGAGTGAGCTGAGACAACATTTAGCGCAAAATGCACACAGATGCATCAATATGGAGAACCCTCTGCAAATTAAAGCAATTGCGCATACTTACATGCTCTCCTAGGAACAAAATATTCACCTGAATGCACAGAAATCAACTATCTAAATGTTTGCAAGGGGGAAAAACACAATCCTGAGAAAATTCTTGAAGAAAATGAAACATGAATCTAATCCAGTAAATGTGTTCACAAACATTTTTTATTTATTTCTTCTAATTCACCTGTGCCTTTTGTGGCTCTGGATATTTATGACTTTCTGTGTACTCAGTGAGCTATAGCTTTAGCAAATGGAATTGCACATGTGCTAATGATTCCTGCCAGGGCTTGCTGTGTCTCATGGCTTCTGCAGTGCTGCCAACCTTTACCATTCTGTTAAATGTCTCCCTGTCTGGGGCTTTTTGAGATTGTACATAACCTTGTGCTTCCTCTTGTCATTTTGCACACATCCTCAGTGACACTATCCTCCCTGACTGCCATCGCCACCTTTATGTGACTTGGAAACAATGGGCATGACAAAGAGCAGTATGAAATTTTGGGAGGGTATGTGGGGTTGTGTTCAGGAAGAGAGACAGTGAGAATGGGACAAGAAGATGGTGACAGAGAGAAAGAAATTAACTAGGTGTGAAACATCTGTGTGGCAGAACTGGAGGCTGTTGAACACATGCTGAATGTGAACATGCTTCTTCACCTTAAGCTCCCCATAACCTAGTTCCCATCAGGACAAAGGCAAAGCTGGAAAACCTTTTTCATTGGTGGATGGAGAAGCATGGCTTTTGTAGAGATTTAATTTTGAATCAGAGATGACCACAAGCATTATTTATTTTTTAATTTTCATGTTTCATAGTGCTTATCCAAAATAATAATCCCAAGGCATTCGGAAGTCCCAAGAGCTAAGTCTTCTACTCAACAGAGAGCAGAAAAATTGGTGTTTTTATTGGGTTTTTTATTAAAAAATGTCTTTTGTGATCTTGGCAGGATTTTGGAAGACACTTGTAAAATGCGTAATCTTTTTAAATTGGTTTCTGAGAGATAAAGGAAAAATGCATTTTTAAAAGACCCTTCTTTTGTACATATGGAGAGAGATGTGCAACAAATGTATGTATGGTGCTACTTAGAACTTCACATTTGGTACAGTATCTTCCTAAACCACTCAGCTATGCCAAGGTCTCAGCTTTAACTAGCTGTAATTGCTTCTCTTGTTGAAGGTCTGAACAGAAGGACTTGTTAGGACATGAGATCAAACAGAGCTGATTTCTCCAGTCCATGTCAGGAGATTAAGCATATTGGTGACTGCAGGAGGAAAATCTCTTTTACTGATTGATTCTGTGCTGTGCCACTTCTGTATGTGAATGAGTAATTGCAGTCTAAAGGGCAGTTTCTTTTATGCATTGTAATTGCATTTAATACTGCACATAGCTTGAAGCAGACCAATTAGCTTAACAACTGTCTTCATCTTTCTCCAAGGAGCAGTGGACACAGTGCTGTCTGCAGTATTGCTGTGTATTGGTTCTTCAGCATCACCTGGCTTACCTTTAGTGTCTGTTGTCAATCCACATGCACTGGGAAGAAGCCAGATTTGGAATAGCTGGAAAACAAACTCAAGAAGTCCATCACTTTCATCTCAGCTACTCACTGTAGACAGTCAGCACTCAATATATACACATAGACTATTCATGGGGCTTTCCATCTTTGTGAGAAAAGTCTTCCTCCTCTTAGTATTTGCATTTAAAAATAAAACAGAGGACTGGAAATGAAAATATGACAAGGTGGAATGATTCACAGCGTGGAGTTTTGCTTTGACTGCTATCAATGTGCTCAAATGGAAGGTGAGCATGCAAGTGATGAAAGGCTTCAGACACTGAGCTAATGGCCATTCCTATCTGGAGACATCCAGCAATCAATACATAACTGTGCCAGACTTTGTCAAAATGCTGTGCAGCAGTGGAGTATTGTAAACAGTACTTGGATTAAGCAAGTGAAGCACAAACCATTTCTCCTTACCCAACAGAAAAGGATCACTTGCACTATTATGAAGACCTGAAAATTCTAACGAAAGAACTCTCTCTCTAAGGAGTCATCCTAAGAGAGCATGACCGAGTATCTCAAAATGTATATCATTCTGCTCCACCTTTATTAAATGACCTCAGGCAAGCTGTCAATATATGTGAGCTCTATAAACATTTTGCCTAAGACAGGATTCCATCATTTCAGTGTAGGGACAATAAAGAGCATAGAAAAGAATATGAATGCAGAGGAAATATCCATGTTACATAGCTCCTTCTTAACAAGTATTGTTTTTGCATTACTTAACACTGTTGGCAACTCTATACCTATCATGGGCTTAAAATTCCTGATGAGTGGGCAAAACCAGCCCTGTTTTCTAAGTAAAGAGTCTGTTGCAGTCAGCCTTGTAAAAGAAACCTTTTAGTGTCAGTGATAATGAAAATACCTGGTACATATGACAGCGTTAAAATGGTGTCATGACCTGGCAATTTCTATTCAGTGCTGTCACATCCATGCACTGCACAGATCGGGATTGTCATCATGTAAATGTAATAGGATTCTTTATCCTGCATTGTTGCTCAGCTGGGAAGAGTAATTCTGAGTTTCCTGTAAGTTCTGAATAGCAGCAGGGGGCCATGAATAGCTTGGAAACCTATATTTTTTCCATTTATTTTTTTTTAAATGCAAATTACACTAGTAAGTCAAAAAAATCACTTTTGTTAAAAATACATTCAGAATTAACAAATGCCAAAAAGAAAAGAAAAAAAGACACATTTGGATTGTATCTCTTGCCTTCTGAATATTTTAGTTTATAACAAAAGCCCAGCCTAGAAAAATAACATTCTTTACTGGATTTTGAGGAGGATACAGCTGTACAAATCAAAAATGCCATCCAGATATTCTCACATTACTGTGCTCTAAACTGCTTCCAGAAGAGATCTGTCCACTAATCATTTAGTTGAGTAGTCAACAGTTCTAATTTTTTTAATGGTGGTGCTCTAACTGCAACTTAAGCAGGGTTATGAATACCAACTTCATATAGGTATGCATGTGTGTATATATATATATATATATACTGTGTGTATGTGAGTGTGTGTATCTACTCTATATGTAATATATGAATACACATTTATATTGCAGTCCATAGTAGTTAGATGTGCTTCCTATTTCCTAAGCATTTTACAAACATTAACAATTCAGACCTCACAAAAAGCCTGTGAGGCACATATTATTCCCGTATTATGGATGGGAAGACTAAGACACAGAGAAATTAAGGCCAAAATTTTCTAATTTAAAATCAGGCCTATAAGCTACGTGTAGACACTTCATTAAATTTTCTGACTTCTAAAATTGCTAACTACCAGTAGCCACTGTTCCATGGGAAATCACTGAAAGGTATGAAAAATTATCTTCTGAAAATTGGATTGCTGCTTAGGTGCCTAAACTGGTTTCTTTTCATGTTAAAAAATGATTTTTATAGAAGTATCATTTTGATTAACTGGTATACAGGGAAAGATAAAATAACCTGTTATGACATTTTCATCCCATTTAAACCTCTTCATTGTGTTTAATACTGTACATCTGCTATATTTAATACTACATAAAAGTAAAAACTTTTTTAGTTTTGCAAGTTATGGGAAATTTCAGCCTGTCACTTGGAAATTGCATGGGGTTTCCAGGGGGTGAAAAGCATCTCTACCCAGTAGGAACTCATATTTTCAGGTACTCAAGTATGAAAATTTAAATTTGAGATCCAAATCAGCAATGAATGCTTTACAGGATCAGGCCTAGGGGACATTCATATTTCATGCATGAAATTCCCAGCAGTATCTGAGACAGGAACCCTTGGTCCACTGCATCAGAATCTTCCTGGGTGATGCAGCCCCCAAAACTAGTTAGTCCTGTGTATTTTATATACATAGACATACACACACCTTCACACACTTACATATATATATATCTATCTATATCTATATAAATCTCACTGAATCAATGTAGGCATAGTTCCTGAACATGTCCCGTATCTTGTTTTCACTGGTGAATGCCTGTTCCTCTGTCATTGTCCAGAGTTGCTGCTTGTGACACTGTACATCCATGCAGACACAGCAAAGGGCACTGGCTTGTACAGAGATGGGTGAGTGGTGTGAGCGCACAGGCCTCTGGAGCAAGGGTTTGGCCAGCAGGGAAAAGCGAGTTGCCCAGGGGGTGCCTTGAGCATTCCCAAGCGCTGACCCTCCCTCTTGCCCTCAAAAGCTACGTGGTCACCTCAGGTGTGGTAGGTGCGTGCGTTTGTCTATGCAAGGTCTGAGCAAAGAAACAATGACAATCCAAGTTTCTGAAAAACCTGAGCAAAATATTGGGTTTTCCTAGTGAAAGCCATCTACGTTCTTGAAAATACAGATCAGATGTAGAATAAAACATATGTTCCTAGGAGTTCAGAGTATTTCATATACACATTGACCTACTAGCAAAATTCCCAAAGGCATCTTGTTGCCAACTACGTAACAGCACAGAGGTTTTTTTTCAGCCACAATAATACAGGAAGATAAAATACACGTTCTAACACACAACAGATCCCCCAAATATACCACAAAAAGGTCTTCAGTATTTCTTCAACTTAACTAGTCCCTCCCTGCCCTGTCCAACCAAAATCGAGAAATAAAATATGTGGATCCCTTATGGTGCGATTAGAAAAAAAGCTCACTTACAGAGAACTTTTAGTTGAAATCAGATATAAAAGAGTAAACATAGCTAGTACATATTCAGTTGGCCTTTGTTCATAGAAATCTGCAGATGTCTCTGTAGTTAGTAAAAGATGTTTAGAGATAGCTATAAAAGCACCTACAGTGCGATAAATAAAACCAGCGGGATTAAGAAGCACTGTTTCTGCTGCTTATTTTCAGTAGGTTCAATTATTAGTTTCTGTTACCCCTTTCCCCACCCTGACCCCCAAAAGGTCTCATTTATTTCTTTATTTATTTTTCTTTTTAATCATTATAAACTGTTTCTTGACCACTGTGGAGCCCCAAAAGTAAAGCACTTATCAGACAGCTGGCAGTTTTCTACTTGGTTGCTCTGGAGCCATGGAGCAACAGAGCCTAATTCCCTGACATGAAAACAAAGCAAAACCAAACAGAGGAAAACCACTGACTTAGAAATCGTTCAGAATTAACAGCAGCATGTTAACTTCAGAAAGCTTGCACGTAGTTTCTCTAATGTGCAACGCAGTTGGGTTAAGGCAAGTATGAACTGTACAGCCTTCAGGGCAAACAATGCGCTGTCTATTGACTTCTGCTGCAAGGTCATCCTGGTATTTCAGTGTTGTGTTGACTGAGGAGACTCAACATGGCCCAGAGTGTGGAGGAGGCTCCCACAGCACTGAGTGGGCTGGGTTCATGTCTTAATCCAGATGGGCCGTGCTGGCGGTGGCCAGGGAAAGAAAGAGACAAAAGATGGCACCAATGCCTCTGCTGTGTCCCTCTGGTGCTGAGAGGCAGGAGGTTCAAAGAGGGGGTCTGGGGCATCTCCTTTAGTACCTGCTAGAAAGAGAGGCTGAAGGTCTCTGTTGTTTTCTGTCTCACTGTTCAATCAGCTTTTATACATTATTTTTAGCACAAAAATTGGATTTCTTTTCTCTTTGAAGAACCAGGAGGCCATCCTGAAAAAGATTTTTGAACAGGTCCTCCAGCCCACCTTGAGTAGTCCCCATGTTTACTTTGACCTAGAAGAAAGACAGAGAAAGAACAACACTTATAATCCAACATATGCTTTTCTGATCCCTGCCCTGGTGCTCTGGTGCCCTTTTGCAAGCAAGTGGAATCCACAAACCAGTAACAGTTCAGATACACATGGGATGAAGAGGACAGAAAGACAAAGTGTTTACTCAAGTAACTGTCTGGCTCTCTCTGGAACATTGTCAGAGAAATCAGCACAGGCTTTCTAAACAATCTTAGGCAGGAGTTGTATTTAATTATAATCTTAACTGTATGTCCATGGGTCAACTGGAATATGATCTGATTTATAAAATCCATCAGATATGTAGCTGTCTTTGTAAAACCAAGAAGTGGCATGGTATGAGGACAGAAGGGCTGGACTGCAGGTGCAGGGGAAAGCCGCCCATGGCTCACGCACAAAGCAGAGACCCTGTGCAAGTGCCACAGCCTGGCCACCTCAACAGTGTTGTCCCAAACCCATGTTTTGTAACTAAAGATTTCAGTCTAAAATGGACAAGATGTTGTTTGTTGATAGTGAAAGCTTAGGTGGTGGGTTATTTAAATGTGTCTGAACCCCAAAACATGAGGAGATAATTACAGAAGATTTGTACTGCATGAACTTGCGGAGTGTCATGGTGGTTATACTCAAGGTGCTAGTTTTAGTGTCTTTTTTTTGTGCTTCATTTATACTTTAAGTGAATGGTGAAGTAGGTAACACTTTCAGTATGTGCAATTATCTAGAAAAATGCCTATCTGTGTGTGTGTGTGCACAGGAGTACAGATACTGCAAATATTCTTAGGCTTCACAATAGGAGGAAAGCATGCTTCACTTCAGGGCTGCACTGCTTTTGAGCAATTTCTCCAGTGCATTAGGCATCAACATCAGACATGCATGGGGTTTTTTTTGCTTCACTTCTTCTTTTCTCGAGCAAACAAGTTCAGTGTGAAGAACATAAAGAAAGATCTTTCTCCCCTCCCTCCTTCCTGCTGTTTTTAGAACAGTGATCATGCAGTGCAGTCTTGTTCCACAACTACCACTGGTTTTTTTCATGTGCAGCAGAATCAGTGTCAGGGAGTGTTTAGTCACCTTCCTCCGTCACCTCCCAAGAGGAGAATTTTGTCTTGACAATTGATTTCCGCCATCTTATTGTGTCCTTCTCCCATGGTCTGGAAATGAGCACTGCCATCTCCGGCACAGAATGCCAGGAAGCTGCTTTTGAGTACACCAGCTGTGGCCACACTGCAAGGAGGTACATGAGCATCGGTTCTGTCCCGTTCTGTTCAAAAAGCGTATTCGTTTTGAAGGGACTGTCTAGGCTTCTTGGCTTGTACAGCATAGAGCACGCTGTTGGCACTTAAATAATAAAAAAATCCCATTTATAACAGGTAGAGAAATGTCACCATAAGAATTCTTCCCCAAAACATCAGCGTTTTATTTATTTAAATTGCACATATTTTTTACTTTAAAAAGTAAACTGATTTAAATTAAATATTAAATTGGAAGAGGTGATAAGGAAAACTGTGATTGGAATTTAAAGCCTAAAACATAGAGAAAAAAACTTTAATGTGAACCCGAATCTAATAATTCTAGACTATTAAAGGTAAGAGTAGCCAGAGATAGTCACTTCAATCAACTACCTAAAGATAATATTTCTTTTTCAGAAACCAAGGTTTTTCTTTTCCTTAGATATCCTGTTTATTTAGGGTGGTTTTGCATAACTGATGAAATACCACACAAAGAGACTATGTGTGTTTAAACTGAATTAGAATGTTCTTAAAAGTAGAGCTTGACTGATGAAAATCACAAATAAAAGGTAATAAATCTTTAGATGAAATAGTCCTGATGACACAATAGAAATGTAAATATGAGAAGCCTGAATAAATCAATATAATTTGCACATGTAAGTTCGTGTAGGTTCAATACAACCTCCACATTAACTAAATGAAGTCCTAACTTTAGAACACAGGAAGAAACTGGTTACAAAACAGTATGTCTTAACAGTTAGCAATTAGTAAAACCAGCATTCCTTCAGAATAGTTAAATAGTGCATGTATTATGGAGTTAAAATTGATTTCAATCACTTGGATGAAAAACTGTCTGACTTTCAAAGAAATAAGTTTCTGTTGGTGGACTTCTGTCATTGCAATCCACTAAATCAATTCACATCAGCAAACAGTACCTGGATAATGATTGAGACCTAACACAAAATTCTGTGTGTCTTTAAGATTTGTACTAGTTCTGTATATGAATCAATCTGGTAAATATATAGGGGCTTCTCTGTTCTGTATTACTGAACTACGTGTTGAAATTTGTATTTTGAAAGAATCTGAACAACCATTAGAAGCTGATATTGTTTTGGTAGAGCTCTTCAAAGAGGAGGCCATATGCTCTCCTTCCATTTTGCAGAATGCCCAGCACACCACAGCACAGAGAACAAACTGCTGTTGTGCCTCTGCATATAGTTAGCAATCGGATGATTTATAGGCACCTGTCTCCTGTTCAATTTCTCTAATAAATCCAGAGCTCCATGAGAGATGTGCCCAGTGTGAGTCTGAATAGGACAGGATGCAGTGGTGGCAAAAAAGTGATCTCTGTATTTTCTTGATCTTCTTGATCTTGCAGGAATCAGATGGGATGATAATATATCTTCCATATATTATGCTTAATATATCTTCTGTTGCCTATGAATCCAAAGACATTTTGTAGCAACTAGTAAAATTATGGAAATTGTTATATGAATGCACCTCTCCTCTCCTCTCCTCTCCTCTCCTCTCCTCTCCTGTTGTGTTTTTTCTTTCTTTCCTTGAATACCATGAAGGCTTACATTGGTGATATTTGGGGAACAAAACTCCATAGGGAACCAAAACTTTCCTCCCAGCAAATAAAGCTTTAAAATACCAAGTATGGCCTGCTGTTATCATATCAGCATGTTTTGATTTCTAATACATAATATTGCTGTAAATAGTGCTACAAGCAGATCAAACCTTGACTTGATTAACTTGACATTCAAATTTGTCACTCTGCTACCTAATGGACTGCCTACATTTACAGAGCAACTGCAATGTGAATACATATGCATGTGTTCCTAGCATGCCTCAGCTGTAAATAAAGAACGGTATTACTAAATACTGTAAAAGCTTCTTAAGGACAGATTGTAGCAATCCTCAAGAGCCCTGTCAAACACTATACAGTCAGAGGGAAATATGAAGTGTTTTTATTTGACTGTGGCTGAGACATGGCAATACTTTTGTGGGTTGATTGGACAAAATGTTCACTCACATTCTGATTTCTGTGTCTCGGTTAAGACAGCTAAATCACCTATACTCCAGTGAGGATGCAGCATTGAAATAAGAGAGAACACAGTTTACATGGATTGATC
Source organism: Hypocryptadius cinnamomeus (assembly GCA_013400635.1). Lineage (NCBI taxonomy): Eukaryota > Metazoa > Chordata > Aves > Passeriformes > Zosteropidae > Hypocryptadius > Hypocryptadius cinnamomeus. Next base: position 24,078 of record VYZP01052986.1, read on the forward strand.
ATCTATCTCTTCATCTAAGCTACAGGCTTAAAACTATTGTCTTTTTTTTTTTTTTTTTTTCCCCCCACAGGTCTAGCCTTCTTTCCAGTCAGTATGAAGATGCATAGTAAATGCAATCTGCTGCTCTGGAAGAAACACGGAGAGCATAAAGAGAATGGGATAATAGCTAGAGGGTTCCATATGTTGATGACAAGGTATGGTATACTGAGAAAGAGATAGGATTAGAATTGTTCTAAGTACCTATGTACCTCATACAATACTAGGAAGGAAATAACATTTTCTAAATGTGTAGCACTGTGCCAAAAATGCAGGTGAAAAATATTTACTTGAGCACAGACAGATGGGAAGCTGAAGTTAAGACGACATTGGAGATATGCACTATTGTAATTTGAGATTATTAAAAAGCTTCTAGCAAAGCTCCTGAAGGGCCCAGTTCCAAACACCAACACAGAACAGATTGTACCACCAATAAAGGAGTAAATGCAAGATTCCATGCACAAATACACTAATACATTAGTAGACTTGCTTCCACTAATCAGAAGAAATTAAATTGCATTCAGAGCTGAGTGGAATTGTGTGTTGGGATGGCTACTGTTTGCTTGAAATTAGTTCTTTTCCACCAAAGAAATGTCCAGAAGAGAAACAAAGGAAAAAACGTAACTGTTGCCCCTTTATGAGTTGTGTGGTGCTGTGCTTTTAGTGTGCGGGGCACTGATGGCAAATAAATAAATTATTTCCAAAGGCTGCAGCAGTGAGGTAAGATTTATCTGGGCATTCAGGACTGTTCTGCATTTCAGTTGATGTCAGTACAAGAAATATTTGGAGACGATTATTCCTGGGCTGGTCTATGGTTGTGTGTCAGCTCTAGTATGAATATACTCCAGTTGTGTGTATGAGCTGAGATTTCTTTATCCATTTAATTCCCAAATATATCAGACTGCACTCTAAGATGGAGTTGTCACTCAGTGGTTAGGTAAAATACTGTCTTCTATTCAAACTAGTTTTAAAAGCCATATGTTGTTACATTTGTTTTGGCTTTTTCAAATGTGGAAACTGAAAATGAGGTACAGAGGTGTCTTGATGAACAGATGCTCTGGTAAGACAAATGCTAAATGCATCCACTAAATTAGCAAGTTGCCGAACTTTTGATAAAACTTCATAAAAATCCACTTTTTTCACAGACAAGGTTTGTTGTATGTGATTAGTGTTTTTTCTACACCAAATTGTCACTGTCTCTGAGTGGAACCTGCTTGAATGAAAATAGGGAAAAATCAGGTAAGAGTTGGATGCTGTTTGAACAACTGTGACACATGATATCCTGCCCTAAGAAATCATTATAACTTAACACAAGAGTAATGTTGGTTCCTAAGTGTAACTTGAATTCAGTCCATCAAAAAAAGGTTTCTGACTATTCTGAATTTTTAAGTCATGCCATCTTTCAGCTTAATTATCCCTTAATATCAGGCTGCCACTCTTCCAAATATCCTAGAAGCTAAGTACTTACATATACATGGGCTGCAGCTGTAAATGAGATGTCTTCTGTGGACCTTGATAGCCGTAAGAGTCAAATCCACCTATGAAATCAACTGAAAGGGGAGAAATTGCTGTCATTAGCAACATCTTTTCAGAACTGATAGGCACTATCATTCAAGAACCACCCAGTACACAGATTATTTTTGACAGGTCCTCTAATAATCTGTTAATATTAGACCAGCTGATTGGGAAGATACAGAAAAACAGTAAAAAAGTAAAGAAAGGCAAAGTACCCCTTTTTAAAATTTACTTTTAAAATCCATTCAATTTTAAAACCACATAAAAACAGTAAAGAATTTATAACAACCATCTTTCCACCAGAAATAACCACACATCCCTCTTTTTCAAGTTGACCACCTCACTAATACAAAATAACATGCTATTTAGACATTACAAATGCTGAAAATCATTTATTTATTGGCATGAATGCATTGCTTCTGACTGTGATTACTGTGGCTGGCTTGCTGTCATACCATAGCTCAGTAGAGGATGTAGAGGAGGGAGTACATTGATCCAGCTCTGTCTGAGAGACAGAAGTTTCTCTGATTCCCTGTTTTGACATTTGGGTTGAAATGCATGAACAGAGAGTTGGAACAATTTATCTGAGCTTCAGAGATGAAACTTCACAGATGTAAGGAAACCTGCATTTCTCTCAAGATGCTGAAGGTCTGCAAGAATGTTGTAGTGTGGGAGTTATTTATTAATTCACACAATTGCCAGCTCCTGATGGCCTTATGTTTGTTTTAAACAATTTCCAAGAAAATTCAATCTCACCTGAGCCCAAGAACCCTATATCTCTGCTAAAACACTTTCTTTGCACAGGTAAAAGGGTGCCCTTTGCTTCCTTTGTCCCAGGAGACTCAACTATTGGCTTATAGGGGTTATTTGGGGGCAGTTCTCATCCCTGAAATATTGTCTCTTACATCACAGATCTGAATTGGACTTTACTTTGATAGAAAAGGGCCAAAAAGTTCAGGTATGGAAGTGCATTTTTCACGTCTGGTCACTGCTACTGACAGACTGGCTCTGTGTACACTAAAAGCAAAAAGGGGAAAAAAAAAGAAAAAAGAAGGCTATTTGATAGACAACAACTTCTTGTAGATCTAAAATGCAGTTAGAGTCACAAACAACAAAAAAGTAAATTTACATGGTTTGAGAACTTCCACTGGCTGGACTCCTTAACACCTGCGTTTCTAAAGTTGTTTTAATATTAAGGTACCCCTCAATTTGTGCCACACTTAGTCATACTTATCAATACAGTTTGAGCCATTCCACACATTTGCCAAAGAATCAAATTCTTGTACTTAGTCACACTTATCAATACAGTTTGAGCCATTCCACACATTTGCCAAAGAATCAAATTCTTGTACGCCTCCACTACCGCTTACTCTGGAAGCAAAGAGCTACCAAAACACTGGACTGCCAGGGTACAGTGTCTCCACTGCAACTGCACACATGTTGAATCTGTCATAAAGTAATTCTTTCCTGGCAAGAATGGCCCCTGCAGAAATAATTTAGCCAATTCTGTGCCCTGTAGCAGCATTATGTGTGTTCCAAACCCAGAAAGATGTGTTACTAAATTAATCCCTGACATATCTAATGAAGGAGGTTATATAGCCTCTCTGTGTTGCTTTTCCCTGTGCCTAATTTCCTAATGTCTAATTTCAATGTAACTTCCTGAAAATTAACTACTTATCTATATCTTGGCCTTTTCTATCTATGGATATGAAGAAAAATGAGCCATTTTTTAAATCTCATAACTGGTTTTAACCCTTTAAAAAAAGTATTTCATGCTATCCAGTGTTTTCAGGCTTAAGCAAACCTAGTTATTTCAAATTTTTCTCACAGCTCATGTTGTCCAAGCCTCTACATTTTGAAGCCTGAAGATCCTTCCTCAGTTTACTTATGTTTTTTCTTACAGTGGGGTACGCAAATCAGGACTAGCTGGGACAACTGCCATACAGTCTTCTGTTCATTACCTGAAATAATTCAGTAGGTTTTGGGGTTTTGTATGTTTGGTTGGGATTTTTTTTTTCTTGTTTTTGTTGTTCTTGTTTTGTGTCATTTGGGTTTTGTTTCCAATTTATTTTTTCAACAGCATCACACAAATGCTTAATAATCAGCTATTTCTTTTTTGTCTTTGCCACTAACTGTAGCCTAGCCTAGTCCGTATTTTATTTGAAGATGATTGATTCTTCCCCACAGGAATTCTTTTGCACTTGTCTCTACTGAATTTCACCTTCTTGATTTCAAGCCACTTCTCAAGATTATTTTGACTTCTAATTCTATATTCACAAGTGCTTGTACCCTTCCCAGTCTATCTTAATCTTAAATTTTTTACACACATTCTCTCTTTTATCCTCATTGTTGTTAATAAAAATAATGAAGAGAATTATTTCCCTACCTGAGGTTCCAGTGGGATCCCATCTGAAATGTCCCATCTGCTTTATAACTGCATTTCAAATAAAATTTTAAACAGTTTTGCACTCTATCTATGCTGACTGCATCTTGGTAGTACTTTCCTGAACTTCTTATAAGCCTTTCATAATGTCAAAATCTTGCTAAAATCAAAACAAATGCTATTTCTTGCTTTCCACTTAATCAATGTCTGTAACTATCAGAATACCTTTATCAAAATGTTATCATGTCTTTGGGAACATACTAAGTTTACAGACAGAAAATGAAGGATATTGTTTAGTGAAGTGCTAGGCTGGGAGGAAAAACCCCCCTCTATTCAAATATAAAGACTGCAGAAAAAAAGATGGATATATGGTTTGCTGCAGGTATGTTTTGTTGTTTGCCCAATTTTCTTCTTTTTTTGTTACTCTTGATCCCTGACAACACAAGTCAGAAAATGCCTGTGTTGGATCAAGTGCCTCACTGTTGTCAACTCATGTCACTTTAGAGATATTGCTTATACTCATTTGTCCAGCTTTGCATTTCTTCTGTACTTTCCTACAACATTTTTTTCAGGCAACCTGTAAAACCTTATTAGTAGGCTGCAGGCATAGACACTCTGCTTTGCAGATGTGGGGCAAAAGCTTGTCTTCAGGACTGTTTTCAGAAAGCTAAACCACCGTGTTAAGAAAAAGATTTCTTTGAGAAAAACGATTTTGTGTGAGCATGAGGGAAAGGTGTGTGCTGAATATCTCTTCATGCATTGTGGCTTTGCCCTGCTGTACAGAGCAAGCACAGAGTGTTAGTAAGCCAGATTGCCAAGTTACAAACAAAGCAAAGTTGTAGAGACATTTCTGTGTTCAGCTCTCTATAGAAGTTCCCGTGTGTGTAACCAAATGATGGCAGGACAGCGAGTACGACCATGACCTCACTGGAGACATACAATGGCTTCTTACAGGCAACAACAAGCTTTGCAAGGTAGGTGAAGGGAGGTAATAGAAAGTGAACTCCAATACAAAAGGATTTCATCAATTTGTTTGCAGCAAGGTTTCTTCATGGCGGCTGCTTCTCAGCACTGCAAACCCCGTGGTGTCCAGACTCGGCTAAAAGCTCCCTGTGGATTCTGAGCTAGTTTCTTAAAGCATGCAGCAGGCTGCCCTTTCTGCAGGCATTTTATCCTGGCAGTGCCTGAAAGGTCACTAAAATGTCATACAACTGATACATTCCTGGCAGCCATAACATCAGATGAATAAAACAAGGCTCATTAGCTGAATCAGTACAGAGGTGTCCATCCTTAGCCTCATACATCAAACATATTTTCTGATTATCTTACATTCATCTTACATGTCACTGTTATCACAAGAGGCTCATGTGTGTTTCACTTTAGTAAAAGCCCACATGAACATACAAACATAATACAATTCCTTTTGTGGTGGGTTGACCCTGGATGAGCATCAGTTGTCCACAAAAGACACTCTGTTGCTCCCCTCCTCAGCTGAACAGGAGAGAGAAAATGTAACAAAAGGTTCATGGGTCCAGATAGAGACAGGGAGAGATCACCCAGCAATTACCATCACAGGCAAGATAGCCTTGAATTATTACCAAAGAAAAGCAGTATAACGAGAAACAGAGCCAAATATTAAACCTTCTTCCCAGGTTTAACTCCTGATTCTCTGCCTTCTCCACCCCAGTGACATCAGGGAATGAGGAATGGGGGTTGTGGTCAGTTCATCACAAGTCTCTCTGCTGTTCCTTCTTCCTCAGGGGGAGATCTCCTTATATGCTTCCTCTGCTCCAGTGTGGGGTCTCTCCTATGGGAGACATTCCTCCACAAACTTCTCCAATGTGAATTCTTCCCACGGGCTATAATTTTTCATTAATTGCTCCAGCTTGGGTCCCTTCCTTGGGGTGCAGAACAGACTGCTCCAGTGGAGGTCTCCTGTGGGGTCAAAGTCCTGCCAGCAAACCTGCTCTGCTGTGGGCTCCTCTCTCCATGGGGCCACAGATCCTTAGAGGAGCCTGCTCTAGCACAGGCTTCCCACAGGGTCACAGCCTCCTTTGGGCACCCCCCTGCTCTGCCCTGGGGTCCTCCATGGGCTGTGATGGATCTCTGCTCCCCCATGGACCTCCCTGGGCTGCAGGGGCACAGCTGCCTCACCATGGTCTGCACCAGGGGCTGCAGGGGGATCTCTGCTCTGGTCAGTGCCTGGAGCAGCTCCTCCTGCTTCTTTGTTGGTTTTGGGGTCTGCAGGGTTGTGGCTCTCACTCCCATTCCATTTTTCAACTGAAGTGGTTGTGCAGATTTTTTTCCCCTTTTGTAATACATTATCCCACAGGCCCTACCCCTGTCACTGACAGGCTGAGCCTTGGCCAGCAGTGGGTCCATTTTGGAGCTGTCTGGCATTGGCTCTGTCAGAAGCCACAGGAGAAACTTCTAGTAGCTCTTCACAGAACACACCCCTGTGGCCCCCTCAAAACCTGGCCATGCAAACCTGCCTTTGAAATATTGTGAGCTGAAATTTTGATTTTCCTAGCTGGACTTAAATAGGATAATAGCAGTACTACTTATTTGTAAAATGTGTTATAAAAAAATTCAGATTATTTTCTTCTTTTGCTTGTGTTAAGGGTCTCGTCAGACATATGACTGTTACAAGTGTAACACAGGACATATGGCTCAAAGTAGGGACATATTTTCTATCAATAATTACCCACAGGAATGTGAAATTTCAACCTCTGCTCATGGTCAGAGTCCCCACTGTTTCTGCTGTACATCAGGACAGGATGAGAGGCAATAATGGGTTTCTCATTTTCCATTTCTGGAATTCCGCAGTTTATAGAAGGATCACTAAAATGTGATGCACCAAAAAAAGCCCCAGTGCTTGGCATTACAGTAGTCCTTAAATATATTCACACATCTACTAAAATAATATAAAAAACCTAGAATTACCCATGATAAACATGATACCTTTTAAAAAAAAGAGTTAATGACTGTGGAAGTGCACGTGCATGCCATGACTGGACATATTTCCTCTGTGGTATAGCAGAGGGACAACACATGGTGTTCATATCCTACATCTGACCTGCGAGGTCTTAAATTCATCTGCACTCTCTCCAGAGGCCAAAGACTTGGCTCCCTAGACTCAGGTTTTTGAAGTGCTGCAATTGAGCTTCACTGCCACAGCAAGGCACATCGCTGCAGGTGTAGCTGGAAGGAAGGAGAGATGGCAAACCAACTACAGCTGATAACATTACTGAACACACTGCTGGTGCAGAAGTGAGAACGTGAGGCAAGAGAGAGCTGTGCACAAATAGCGGTAGCTAAAGCTAGCAAAATTAAAAATTGGGTTAGAAAAAATAAATGGAGGGGAGTTAAAATAAGTTTCATTTTAAGGACCTTGGAAACCACATATGGGGCAAAAATATATAAAATAGCATATGGGGACACCTTTGCTCTTGCAGTTTTGCCAGTATCCTGCTACCCAGCTCTCTGTTTGGTGAAGACACTTCCAAACAATTCAGTGCTGCTGCCTTTTTATGCTGTGAGCATGGTCTGGTGGCTGTTCCACAAAATAGCACACAGGAGGAGATTTGCTTGAATGTGATCTCCATAAAGCTTGTTTACAATGATAATCAAACATTATTGGTCTTTGTGCTGAGTACACAGTGATTTAGGCTCTCAAACCACAGCAGAGCCAAACACCAGGGAAATATGGGGAAGGAGACATCTGCCAGCACATGAGGCTGTGCCCTTTCTGCTGTCACAGGAGGATTCAGAAATGGCATAAGGACTTGGACTTGAGGTCCAGTTCTTGTGGTGCAATGAGCAGCATTTCTGCCAAGCAGTCAATAATGAAGGGCCTGTGAGTGCTCTCAGCTCAGCCATTTGCAAGGTGAATATAAAACCTCAGTTTTTAAAACTGTAACCTCATGGCATTTTGTGAGCTCTACAATGGCCACTGGAGCTGCAAAGAGAAGCCCTTTCACAAATTTTGATGTAGTTTCTCAGCTCAGATTTTGCTCCACTGCCACTATTTTCATGCTGTTTACTTGTATAATAATCAAAATTATTCAGTAATTTTTTGCTTCACAGGGCCTTGTCCTCCAATTTTTTCTCCTCTTATCATGTTTCTTGTTGGTGTAAGGCAGCATCTTCTTCTGTCTCTGTTTCTGCTGATCCCTGGCTCAGTCTTTTATCAGCTCTTCTGAGACAAGATGTAGAAGTGGGGAGGCACTCAGGTTTGTGAAGTCTAATAAACATGATCTGGTGTTTCTGCCCTCACAGAAATACAGCCAAGGATCTCTGCCTGTTGCTCCCTATAATTAGGGAGCAACAGGTATGCAGATATTGCTTTCCAGGTGAATCCAGCCCATGGTTGTACCCAGCAGAAAATAACAAGATGAGTGGTGCTGTGGGTCCAGAAGTTAGACAAGTCACAATTTGTCTCATATCTGCAGGTGGAGAAGGCGTCTGTAGCAGATTCGTGGACAATGACATGAGGAAGACCATGCTCTGGAGCAAGGCCTTTGCAAGGCAGGGCTGGCCAACAGTGGGAACCATGTTGAGAGGATAGGAACAAAAGTCATTGCTGAGCAGAAAGGAGCCAGGATGAAAGTAGTCAGGAATAACCAAGCAAGGGCTGGTAGGCATGAGCAAGTCTTCAGTAGCTGAAGGCAGAAACTGGGACCAGGGATAAGGCAGGCAGGAATAAGGACCAAAGAGCAGGCAGAAACAACTGGAGCATAGCTGCAGCAATCAGAAGTACTGGACTGAGATGGTCAGCACTGCCTTTTATACCTGACAAATACAGCAAGCCACCTGTCAGCCTGTACACCTGGAAATAGGGTTGCTGCCTGACCTCTGCAAGGCTTTGCAAGGATTGTCTCCAAACTTGCAGTGGGGCTTGTCTGATGCTTAGTAAAGAAAGAATCAGTAAAAGACCTCCACTCAGCTAAGAGAGAAAGAGAACAATAATAAGCTAAGAGAACAATAATAGTCTGAACAATGTATTATTTTTCTAAACTGGATAGATCTGAGCATTGCTGGATAATAGCCATTTGCTATCAAATTTTCATCCCTAAGTGCTGAGCAAAAAAATACAGCCCTGCAATATAGATTTTGTCTGACAAATCATTCTAAGAATTAAATATGTGGTAGACTGAATTATTGTAGAAGTTATCAAATGAGTCGTTAGGAAAAATTGTTCTTAGCCAGATCACTGCTAGGGGCGAGCAATAAAGAGAAGAAAAAGAAAAAATGAAGGAAAAAGAAAATGCCTGGGGCAGCGGCCTCCAAGTGTGACTGCCACACTAATAAATTAGAAAAAGAGTCATTAGTAGGTGCAACAAAGGGGAGAATTAAGGCCCAAATCTATGAAAGTTAACAATCCAATGCTAATGAAGACCTATCTAGATATTTGAAAGGAAAAGCAATAAGGAAAACTTTAACAGGAGTCATGCTGATAAAAATAATTTAGTACAAAGATATGTTCGTGGCATGTAGGAAACTGCAAGGAGCTCACACTGACTGTCTCAGCAGGAAGGACACTAAGGCTGTGGGCAGGTGTCCTTCTCATGGCCACTGGAAATAATTAATTAGTCTGGTCCACCCACAGCAGCTCGTCACCATTCCTCTCAAGGACTCTGCTGTCTGTCAGCCTGGAGCGAGCTTAGATGGCCGGGACCTGCTGTTCACCCACTAATCTTGGCTGAAACCCTAAGAAGGCAGCCAGGTGCCCTCAAAGGGTGGGACACCAGGGTGGGGAAGGGGGCCAGCAGCCCCACGTGGCTACTTGCAGGCTGTTCCTCTTCAGAATCCAAGCTGCCTGTCCTCTGTCTCAGGGGATGAAGGAGGAAATGCTCCCCATTTGAAAGTGTTCTTCCAAAGACAGCCTTCCATGTTCAGTGCAAAGTAGCAGGAAAGGACTGAGGTTGAAATGGAGTCTTTCACCAGCACCAGAACAAAACATGACTGAAAGTATTTTGCATGCAATTTTCAGCTCGTGGAGGGTTTCAGATTTTGCTAATTTTTTCCTGATTTTGAATATGAGCTTTGTCTATTTTTCAATGTCAAAACATTTCCATCTCCAGGAAGGCCATACCCTATTCAGCTGCATCAACAACCTGAGCATCGCTTCAAATGATCTGTAGCCTTTGTTATTAGAACCATCACTGGTTACTACCTCATTTCTGCTACTGGCTTGACACAACTACCTGGTACATTGTTTCATGGTTGGAATGCCTTTGTGTTCCTCTCCTGAAATAAATAATTAATGATGAGTAATATTTTCCCAATGGTTTGGTATGAAATGTATCTTTCTTCAAAAAAACAGACATTAGCAGTTCATTCACTATTGACATGTGCAGATCTTTTCCAACATTTCTGCAATGCCATTCTTGAATAGATAAAAATTGTGTGGTCTATAGTTAAAAAAAAATTATGTAAGGTAAGCATATTTTCCTGGCTGTTACAATGCATTGATTTTATTAAGCAGTGTTGCATTGTGATGAGCTGCTGGAATGGAAATGTTACTTCCTTCAAACTTTACATTATGTTATTTAGAGATTTTTAAACTTGGGGTTGACAATCCCCACAGGAGGTGGTGATGGATGCAAGGGGAGTGGCAGGGAAGACAAGAGAGGGAGAAAAGAAATTATCGTAGATGAAGCCAGCAATGCCACCATTTTCTCTTGTGTGATTTTATTTATATATTTGTCTCATACCACAACCCTGTCTCCTAGGGATTCCTTGAACATCAACTTCATTAGTTACGAAGGCAGCAATCCATAACCAATTTTCTTTTCATGTCAAGCTTGTCCATGTATAAACCCAGCCCTTTTGTTGGAAACATTTGCAATTAATCCCACAAACAAAGAAAATGCAAATCATACAGTCTACCCTAAGCAACCCTTCTGACTCAAGGCCCTGACCACCATCTATTATACACTAAAATGAATTGAAATTCCCACTTTGCGTCTAACCTAATTTTCTAGTGATAATAGGCATGGATTCCCAGAAGCATTCTATGCATCTAGATAGTAACATCCTAATTTCCCTTCCTGGTAAATGTTTTAAATAAGACTTTAGCACCAAAGGAAATTAACCTTTAAATTAATTGTAATTATAAAATGCCATCACTGATTTTGTCTTCAGACTAATTACTTGCCATTATTTAAACAAACTGCACCTCCTCAGAGCTTTTAAATTTGTTTCTCTCTGCAGTACTGTGCCAAACGGTCACAGAGCAGGCTGTGTAATGTCTGCCAAGCCCTGTGACACCTTGGACTGCTCAGGTCCATTTGCATCTCAAATGCAGCCGGTTTCACTTGTCATATCTTCCTGCCATAAACTTGTTCCCCTGTGCTTCAGCCTCGCACTCTGCAGCTCAGACGTTTTCAGCCTGTGCCTCGGAAGCAGCGAGCGCACCTTAGGGGACAAAGATTGCCTGTGCTCTGTGCCGAGGAGAACGAGACAACTCAACACCAGCCTTCTGCTCTGTGAGGGGCCCCCTCCAAGACAGGACATGACTGGAAATAATAACACAGGAACCAGCTATTGATACGTGCAAAAGATTGATGTTGTACAGGCATGTCAGGGAATTTCCTAAATGTTCCTGGTGGCACCATGGCTCTCCAAGGCAGCTGTCCTTAGGATGACAAACATGAAGTAGCGCCTTGGGATTTCAAAGGCTTCTCTCCCTCCACACTTCTATCAGCATCCTGACAGCCAAAGGCATCCTATTTTCCTCCCTCTGGTTTACTTAGATCATGTAGCAGTCACCACACTAAATGAAACAAGTAAACGGAAAAGGCTTCTAATTGAGCTGCAGGCTGTAAATTGAAGAGCACAGCTGAGCAAAAACAAGCTGAAGCTTCAAAATTGTAGCGTATTCCTTGCATCCCCATTCACAAAGACCTGTTCAACAGTTTGGAGAACAACAACTGTGTTTTAACTATTGGCTTTTATTTGTTCCTATTATTATTTGTTGCTGTGCTGTCTCTGCAGGCTGTCTAGGCTGTCCCTACCACCAACCAAACAAGTTAGACCAGTGATTCCCCCTGTCGTGAGATAGGTGCCTACCACAGATAGGGCAGATTGCTCTTTGGGGTTACATCCCTGCCTCCACTGACTGTGGTGGAAATCTTGATTGTTGATTTAAACTGCAGGCCTACTTACATGTGGCTGTAGGACTGTGAGATGGATGCCACCTGTGACAGCATGGAAAAGGTGAAGATGGAATCCCTGCTGTTTTCTAGAGAAAGACTCAGGACGCACTACACAAATGGTAGGTGCAAAACAAACAAAGTGTATAGCTGAGGTATTGGATCTCCTTCTCTCAGGAAGCTGTTTTATAAAACTTTTCTTGGTTCAAACATAGTTGGACACTTTCAGGAAGAAAAGACCAGTGTGGGAAACTAAATACAGCTAGACCTCTTGTGGTTAAGGAAGTCCATGAGCAGGAAATTACTGTCAAGAGCTTCTGGGAACCACAAACTTGGGATGGGAAACAAAGAGGCAGAATTAATACTCGAATGTTTGCTACCAGTTTCTCTTTCTCTTTGTTTTAGAGATTTTTTTAAAGCAGGAATGGAAGCTGAGTTATTATTTCTCTGTAATGTCTCGCTAAGCAGATTGTGACAAGCATTTGGCACAGAAAAAAAAGCAAAACCTGAGCATATTCTGCACTTCAATAGTGCCTTTCATCCCAGACGCTCAAAGTTACAAAGCAACACGCCTATGAGTTTGTCCCTGTAATTATTTCCCATTTTAAATGTGGGAAACAGAAGTATGGAGAGGTTAAACAACCTGCCCAAAGGTGGAAGGTTGCCCATAACAGAGATAAAAAGAAAATGTTTTTCTGTCTATCCCATGTGCATGTCAAAATTTCACATATCTCACATGTAATAAATTTAATACTATCTTTTAAAAGAAAATCTTTGTCATCACTTTTTGGACTTCCCAGGTCAGGCCTAGGATCCCAGAGTGGAATATTGTTTGGCACCAAGTTTATTGGCACATAATAGTGTACTGCTTACCAGAAAATATTTCCTATCTAGGGTATTGCTGTCTTGCTGAACATTTTCAGTAATTCAGATGAAGTCTTTAATCCAAATTTTTATTGGAGGTGAGGAGTGAAATAATTTTAAAGGGTTATATAGAGCTTCACTTCTGTGCTAAGACATCCCCAAATAGGAGGGTTCCAGGGAATATGCAGCAAAAATCTTCTAGACAAAGTCGCAATTTCTTTTGCTTTGCAGTTTAGCCGGAAACAATGCCAGGAGAAAAGAAGAAAGTGTATATGCAGGTTGGATCCCTGCTAGCATCAGATGGTGCAAAGGTTGTACCTCATGGTACACAAGGGAACATTCAGAGGGGCCATATTTGTTCTCTGATTGCCTTGCCATTGCCTAATAGTAGGTAAACACTATTTCTGCTCCCTCTCTGGGTCAGCAAGAGAGCCTTCTAGGTTAGGATTTTACACTGAGACACAGACTAAATTAGAGATTTTCTCTTAGCTGGGGTTCATTCCTAGCCAAAGCTGTCCCTCTAATAACAAGCAAGTCTCCTTACTCTCAACAGAACCTGTGAGTGCAGAATTCCGCTTTCAGTAACCCAGGTTTCTTTCTTAATTGCTTAGAGGCAAATAGCCTGGGGAGGATGCTGCTTGACTGCTTATATTCCAACGTTCCCCATAAAATGTCTATACAGTTAATGAAGTTTTCAGAAATACGTTGAATTTTCTTTTAGTAAGGCAGCAGCAGCTTATAGCAGGGAGCCAAACTGCTAGTGAGCAAATGCACATTAAAGGAACATTTCTATGTTATTAAAAATAATGTGCAGCCTTTGAAAAATGCAGGCCTTTTGGGAGACAAATGAGGAGCTCCGATAAGTTCACAGTCATTGAATGCCTCCAAGTAATGGCTGTTGCTGACATTTTCATGTTTTATTTTTAATTGCTGCAGCTAATAATGCTAATGAGCTAAGAATGGCAATGGCTTAAGCATTGCAATGGCAGTGGCAAAGAGGAAAGTGTGGAGTTGGCAGCAATGCTGCTGGGGACCCGTACTCCCTTGCCTTTCCCAGAAAAAGACCTGAGGCACTCCAGCCTTCAGAGTTCCTCCTTCCTATGCAGCCACAGGGAAAATGTTTGGGAGTGGTAAACCTCCACTGAGAGAAGCAGCCATGGAAAAGCTGCTCTTGGCTGCCCCTTGGACACAGGTGCTTTAGTTTGATGCACCTGGTGTGCACCACATCACTTCTGGGATTGTACCAGGAGACAAAGCAACTTCCTCTTTAGTCCTTGGTGCAGAATTAACCCAAAGCAGATTGTTCTCATGAAAGGTAGCAGAGACTTGAGCTTTGATTTAGGGGGCATGGGGCTGGATTTATTTGGTGTGTGAGTAATTAAAACCTATAGACTTGCTGATTCAGTCCTAGTTATGACCATGATTTTATCACTGTATTGTTCCATTCCTAATCCTTTAGTGAGGTTAGAGCAGGTTAATCTTAGTGAAATGTTTGCTTAATTCTACCCCAACTCATTTGTTCTCTTAATAAAATCTGCATAAAGAATGGAGAAAATAGTAATTCTTTCAGCTTGTTCCAATTACTTTGAGAGCAATGCTAATTCAGCTGAAGCAGCTTAAGAGCAACTTGACTGTGTTTTTACAGTTGAGGCTCTGTGCCAACAGGAGATGAGACACGTTCCATACTCTAGAGCAGTGTCAATATCTTCATCTGGTTAAAATCTGGAACATGCCCAGTTTTGGCTCTTGGATGTTACATGGCTTTTTCTCCAGTCTTATGCCTCGATGCTCAGTTCTGCCAGGTTCAGAGGTTCTGCCTCTTTTGCTTCTCTTTTGGACTGCTGTTGTTCCTATGGCCCATTAGCAAAGCAGAAGAAATGGAATTGAGTGTATGAGTGTTCACTTTGTCCATCGTGAAAAGCAAAAGATTGGTATGACCCAATACGTTTATCCCTACAAATACTAAATAACATGACATCCATAAGGGATGCACTTCTCAGAAGAGCATGATAGATGGATGTGTTACCAAAAGGGATGGAAAAAGCGAGAAAATGTATCTAAGAAAATAAAATAATTTTAAATTAAACCTGAGCAGGGAGTATTTGTATAGACTGCAGGCCCTGGCTGTCACAGTGAACACTTGGTACATGGCAGAGTGGATGCCTGAGCAGAGAGAGAACTAGAATCATTCTTACTTGCTACTTCATGAGGCCTCTCCATAGAAACTAAAGCTGTCTTAATTTTATGATACCTTGAAGGGCCAGATGCCATCTGAGCATTATCACACTGTCGGCACAACTCAGCCACAGAATTTCCCTTTCCCTTTTTGGCCAGCCAAGCTTCCAAACCTCAGCAGAGGGAAAGCTGCACGACCTGAGCTTGTACTGGCTTCATTGCACTGGGTGGGGATTCAACCTGGTGCCTCAGAGAGGTGCTGGCAGACGGGTGAGGTGCTCTTTGACTGGAGGAGGAGAACTGGCTGGGGTGTACAAAGTAATACTGAAATCTAAATGACAAAAGTAATGACAAAATAGTCAAGGTGATGGCAAGAAAATGTTCAAAGAAGCATGACAGTCTGTGGCTGCTGAACAACAGGGAGCTCTTGGTGCAAAGAGAAGAAAACAATACCATATTGGCCATGGCACTTTGCTGCCAGGAATGCAGCTTTATGAACCATGGGAGAAATCTCCCAAATGTGCTCTGACTTCTGTGCTTGATTGGTGAGCCAAGTCTCCAGTCCCTTCTTTGCTTTTTACTTATAT
>VYZP01052989.1:1182-23208 GCA_013400635.1 Hypocryptadius cinnamomeus
ATTTCAGCTTGCATGGAGAGCAAAGGCTTTTATTTTGCAAAATATGCACTAGCAGTATCATTACAGTCTGGAATGGCAGTTTTCTTGATTTCATGTGAGAAAAAATAAGCCTTTGAATTTTTAGGCAGACTTTGGGGAAGGAAATATATCTTAAAGATATGTTCTGCATCTTGGAGGAAGGAGGAGCGAGAGGAGGGGAGTGAAGCAGAGCCTATGAAGAAGGGAAAGGTGGGAGGAAGGTGTTTTATGATTTGGTTTTATGTCTCATTACTCTGCTCTGATTTGGTTGGTAATTAAACTCTTGTCCCAGAGCTGAGTCTGTTTTGCTGGTGACAATAATTGCTGAGTGATCTCTCCCTGCCCTTATCCTGACTCACTCACAAATCTTTTGCTGCATTTTCTCTCCCTGGTCCAGCTGAGGAGAGCAGTGATAGAGCAGCTTTGGTGGGCACCAGGGCATTCAGCCAGACCAGCCCAACCCGACATTACCTGCTCTTGATAATCTCTTTTCTTCTCCAGGGAAAACAGAGACTTTTCTGAGGGGAAGACAGTGAAGGATGCAAAAGGGAAGGTGAAAATCTCTTTATTTCATGTACTCACACACACATTTAAAATCTGTCACTTTTGAGTGTCAGAGGCACACAGTTCAGTAATAATCTCTTTTATTTTTCTTTCCCCTCAAATGCAAAATTATTTGGCTGTTGAGTTTTCCTCTCTGGAGCAAAATTTGTTTTTACTCTTTAACCATAAGAACCCTGAAGCGCTTCCAGCCAATATCAGTAATAATTATTGACATTTTTCCTGAATTGATCAATCATGTTCAGATTGACAGATCTAATATCAAACTAACTGGTTGGTATTGGCAAGGTATTCTTGAAGGTTTTATTTCTAGTTGAAGATTAAGACTTAAATATCTGAACTCTATTTACATACATTTCATAGTGAGAAAGAAGGCTCATAAAAATAATAAGGAAAGAAATTAATGGTTGCTTTGTTTTTGAAGGGAGAAATCTTAAATCTGAAGGACAATTATACAGCTCATAGAGCTGAATGATCACACCACACAAAATGCATTATTTATTTTGCTCTGATGCTTTTTTCAGAGTAAAAGCTAAATTTGTTTCTCTGATGCCTTGTGATTTAAGAAGGATGAAATCACAGAGTATGACAGTTTGCTACGCACCAGGAGAAATCTTCTTGGACAATGCCAAAACTTACCAGTTTGAGAAGAACAAAGAGATTGTGCCTGTACAGGAAATACAATAAAACATTTATATTTGTCTCAGTGCAGGATACATTTTTTTTCACCATGCTACAGTTTAAAATCCAAACAGTCTTCGGTTTACTTATGGAGAAGGTGTAAAGAGAAGGATATTATCCATAGAATATCCCTTGTCTGTGTCACATTTACTGCCTTGCATGTGCTCTTACCTTTTGGTAAATGCAAATTCTATAATCACTACTCTGAACTATAGTTTTATATACTTGCATTGTATTTTCAAAAACAACAGCGACCTGTGTATCGCTGGCAAATATTTAATTTCTGATGTATTCTTAGCATAAGGTCTGGTAACAAATAATCAACTGAAACTTTCAAATTGTTGGGAGATGAGAATAAGGATGGTTTTCTTCCTTGTTTTGGGAGAAA
The DNA here is from genome assembly GCA_013400635.1 of Hypocryptadius cinnamomeus. Classification (NCBI taxonomy): domain Eukaryota; kingdom Metazoa; phylum Chordata; class Aves; order Passeriformes; family Zosteropidae; genus Hypocryptadius; species Hypocryptadius cinnamomeus. Next base: position 2,831 of record VYZP01052989.1, read on the forward strand.
CAAAACTTGTAATCCTACCTGGTAAGATTACAAGTCACTGCTTGTGGGTATTATTAACACTAGGAAACTTTATACATCACTGAGCAGACTTCATTTTAGCATCTGCTTCAAGCCCAGGAAATATAACAATAAGCCAAGTGTTTTAAAATACAAATATTTTTACTATTATTTCAAATGATTTGTCATCTTCCAAAAATTGGGCAAGAAAAGTAATTGAAATAGGTCATTTGTAGTGGTTGCAGGAAAAGCTATACAGGGCTTATTTTGATTTGCTTGAGTTAGTTAGCTGATGGCAAAGTTCCTTGGGAATGAAAAAAAGGAAAGAGAGAGAAGGCAAGAGAGAACACCAGAAAAATGCTAATTTTAAAGCCAAAGACAAAACATGTAGGTACTATTCTGTTTGTAGATATGGGTTATACCTTTCATACACAGCCAGTTATCATGCAAACTCAAGCTTTGGAACATACATTTTGAGCTGAGATATCCAGAAAATAGCTGGATATAATCAGCATCAAACTGAACACGTGAAATTATGAGACTAATTACTGCTTCCTGTGGGCTTAATTTATCATTTGTGTCTGGTCATGTCAGGCTGCACCAGTTTGGCTGCTGGGATGCACTGAATTGTGTGGAGTTCATGTGCTACTCACACCAAGCAGGCACCTACTGAAGTGTGTTTCTCTGGAAGGGAAGCACAGGTTCATCTCCAAAGAAATCAGGCAAGAGTATAAAAATTGAGGGTGATGATGAGTAACCAAATGTCAACCCCAAACTGGAATTAGAAGAGAGGCACAACTGCTAATACAGATGTACACCTTCTTTCAAGGATAGATAGCAGCTGAGGGGTGATTTACCAATTTTCAGTCAACTCTGAACAGCAGATTTTGTACTTTCCCTTAATAATAAAATGGGTTAATATTCATACTTAAAGCAATCCTTTGTTTCAGTTAATAATGTACAGATAACAATAAATACTGCAAAGCTCAGCCTCCATAGGGTGTTACCACAGACATATGTCAGTTTTGTATTAAAATTAAGAATTTAATGTCATAATCAATTTAAAATCTCTTGGACACCTAGAGTAAGTATACAATGTTTAAAAGAAAGGGCCCAGGAACAAGTCTGAGGATTGAACTCATGACAGTCCATCTTGTTTGCTTTTTAGCTCAATTTCTCACACATTTTTGTACTCCTCTAACTCTTAAGATCAATTTCCTACAGATAAAACTAGCCACAAACTTTCTAGAGCAAACTAACCTATGTTAACTAGTTTCAAAACCAGTGACTGGTACTTGGAGCCTCCTGTCCAAAAAAATTTACTTAAACCAACCCAGAGACCACACACACACTGGCATTTTCCTCTTTATATATTAATATTTTAATTTTAAAATAAAATAATAACTGCCAGATCTACCTCTCTTTAATTCAACAATAATCAGAGATGCCAACTGACTAATGCTGTAAAATTTCAATTGCTTTTAAAGCCTTTCTCTTCTTCCAATTACATTGAGATTAAATAAAATTAAAATATTACACATCTCGGAAAGCAAAAGAGAAAAGCTAGGAGGTTTTTTTTTTTTCCATCCTACTTAATTTTTTCTTTCAAAGTGCTTTTTCTTTTCTCCATTTCTTATTTGCAATAAATGCCAAGCACTAATGCCTGCAGCACTCATATACGTGTGCCACTACCCCTAAGCACTTCAGGAGGGTGACATGTTCTGCATGCTGTCACATCAGTTGGTTCTGTTAATTTTCAGAGGGGCTAAATAGACTAATAGTTAAAGGGATAAATATGAGATATATTTGCAGGACTGATGCCTCAATAAGCAAGCTTTAGAAAAACTGCAAAGCCATGCAATACACTAATAAGAGGCCACCTGCCTGACTCCTGTGGGCCAGCTGCATGCTTCAGTGATTTTTCCAGGGTGGGTATGATGTTAACTACATGGCAGGGAGCATGCTGGGGCCATCACACAGAGAGCAGTGATCCATGTAGCAGGAGGAAAAACAAAATAAGAAAAATGACGCTTCAAGCCTGTGAGTGCCCATTCTCACCCTTGACACAATGCCTGGTGCACTGCTCTAAATAGCATTTTAGAGCTAATGGAGTTCTCTGAATCCTATTTGCAAATCTACTTTAAGAAAGAAAAATTGCAGGAGCCTGGTCATAGTGGGATGAGTGGGACAAACCAATACAGCATTCAGACTGCATTTTAATGCTTGAATTTCATGCTTTTGAAGGTGTTAGACATCTGCTGCTGAATCAGTATGTTAAAATGCAAAAGAAGGGGAAATAGCATATTTTATTCTGTTAAGTGGCTACTGATGTTGTTCACCTTACTGGCAATTTCTCCATTTGCATCAGTAGATAATTATTTGGGGAACCATCATTTTTATAATTCTCTCATTTGAAAGCAAAACCAAGGCATTTACTTTCCAAATGAAACACAAAATGTTTTGCCATGTAGTTTGGCTGCAAAGTCTTACAGAGGAAGTAATTAGTGTTAAAAGCAGGCTATTCAAGACAGTTTTTTGTTAGAATAAACTTTGGAAAATAGCTGTACTATACTTCAGGGGATCTGCTTCTAATTGATGGAAGGACTGTGTTTTGATGTTTCTGCTGCCAGTGATGGAGGTAGTGGAAATGTCCCAGAACCAGAGGTCTACATGAGAAGTGTTCCCAATGACAGATACTGGGAGAACTTCTGGAGGCTCTCCTCTCACCTCTGATCCTGGCTAATTGTTATAATCCTTTATAATCGCCCCTCACAATTTCCCCCTGTCAGCAGAAGACAATAGGGAAGAATATTCCAGTATCTAAAGTAGTTGTATTGGATCAGCAAAAATTAGGTTATACAGAACTCTGAGCAACTCTTCCTTTTATGAGAATGTTTACAGACCATCTTTGAATCCCTCTGGCAGGTGGGGCCTTTGTGCAGCTTGAAAATCCAGTACTTATTCCAGTCCAATACTTATTCATCTGGTAATCAGGTGATTATTAAAATGTGAAATGTCAGTAGGACTATGAAAGTAATTACTGGGATAAATTCAGACATCTGTACAAGGGACAAACTGCCTGGAGAAAAGAACAACTCCCCAGCTGGCTACAACCTCCTCCCAGGGAGTTTTAGAGAGCCGTAAGGTTTCCTCTGAGACTCTTTTTCTCCCCCCAGCTCCCTTAGCTTTCCCTCATGCTTGAGACAATTCACCAGCTCTGTTGTCCTCTCTGGATCTGCTCCAGCACCTCAGTGTCTTTCCTGGATTTCCAGGACACAGCACTTAAGGTGTGGCCTCCTAGGTTCCAGCACAGGGGACAATCTCTGCCCTGGTCCTGCTGCCACACTATTGATGACACAGGCCAGGTGCCATTGGCCTTCTTGGCCACCTGGGCACTGCTGGCTCATGTTCAGCTGCTGCCAACCAGCACCCACATCAGTCAGTAACATGGCCTTGTCCAAGAGGTCATCCAACTATCCCCCCTCCTAAAAAAAACACTCCAAACCAAACCAAAAATCACCAAACCAAAAAAAACCCAACACACATGCACACACTGCCCTATGCCTCTTTTGCCATGTCCTTTATGTGCAGAACCAAGCATTTTTATGAGTTATGCCTAGAAGTCTTGGCCAAGTTTAGCACTCCTTCCTGATGGTGCTTTTCCTCACCCTTTTTATGTAATGAACAGCATTTCCTCTGTGCAATTCACAGAGATGAGATGAGATTGAGAGATATGGCGGGGGGGAAAAAAAAGTGAAATCTCTACGGAGAGCAGAAACTTGTGGAGATTTACTTCATGTTCTCTAGGACATCTGTTTGGGAAATGGGCAAAGCTCACAGAGTTTCAATCTAGTGTTTTTAACATGAGATGATAAATTCTTGTTTGTGTATGCTATATTTCAAACCTTGAAATATTTCAAGTTCCAGACCACTTCTTTCCAAGAGCAAGAAGTACTGAGCAAACTGCAAAAGCAGATATTCCAAAGATTTAGGATACTTCAAAAGGGGTACATCCACTTTTACAGTAGTTTTTACAGCAATTAGCCTGACATTCAGCTGGGTTTAAAATACAGGGATTCAATTCAGGACACTCATCAATACAAAACTGAAAGCTAAAGTGTAAGGGATTTCTGCAAATTATAATGGAACCTTGCCTATCAAATCATTTGAACAGAACAGATCTTTCTGCTATAGCTACAGTTTCTTCAAGGCCTTTGGCATAAAACCATGATTCAGAACAAAAGGAGCACATATAAAATTTGGCCACAACAGTAATGTAACCACTCATCAAGTCTAAACTTTAACTGAAAAAAAAAAAAAAAAACCAAAAAAAAAAAAAAAAAAACCCCAAAAAAAAAAATCGCTGAAGGGAGCTAAAAGAATCCTGCAGAGTCCAGTCTGTTAATGAAGTTTAAAGGAAAATTGAGAAATGATTGAGAGCTTAGCTGCAGGTCATCATTGGAATGAAATTGTAAAGTCAAGGAGAGAGTGTGCTGGAGAAGATGGGAAGATCTTTGAGAAAAGACTTAAGGTCTTCTCAAAAGACTGAAATTGAAACGTCACGGTTATGACTTGTGAATCCTCTGGGTCTATTTTTGTTTGACTTTGTTTGTACTATCTTCAGTATTTAATAGCATTTCTACCTGTACTGTATTATAGTATTTTAAATCTCATGTTTGTGGTGTTCAATTGATATTACTCTTTTGTTGTGGTTGATTCAAAATATTTTTAGTTTACAGAAAAACTAAACACACATACACAAAAAGTATTACCAAGGCACTTACCATTAAAACAAGAGATTTTGGATATGAAATACCTATAGGAAAAGAACATTTAGTCCTCATTGATCATGAGACTCAGACCCAGCAGAGGTGAAGATTTATGGGGAGCAGCTGAGGTCTCTTGGTCTGCTCAGCCTGGAGCAGAGGAGACTGTGGGACACTCATTGCTGTTACAACTTCCTCAGGAGAGGAAGAGGAGGAGCAGACACTGATCGCTTCTCTCTGGTGCTCAGTGACAGGACCTGGGGGAATTGCCTGCAGTTGTGTCAGGAGAGGTTAAGGTTGGGTATCAGGAAAAAATTCTTCCCCCAGAGCACGGTTGGGCATTGGGAGAGAGCCCCCAGGGTAGTGGTCACAGCCCCAATCCTGCTGGAGTTTTAAGTGTTTGTAAAACACTCTTGGGCACATGGTGTGACTCTTGAGGAGGTTCTGTGCAGGGCCAGGAGTTGCACTGAATGATCCTTATGGATCCCTTCCAACTCTGGATATTCTGTGATCCTGTAAAAAGAGTCACTTTGAATGAGCACAATTTGAAGGGCTGTGGTAAGTGTTATGTCAGACTGAATGATCAACAGGTTCCTTAAGCTCTCTTAGATCTCACATATAATTCAGTTACATACAAATGCAACTGAAAAAAAATCAAAGTCCAGGGCATCTTTAAACATTTTAAACTTTCAGATTTCTGATTGACAACCTTGCAACTGTCACTGATATTTAAAACTCAAGTAATATAGTTCATCACATCTTTAAATTACACTCATGAATAAACCACATTTATAAAACCGATGAGATAAATTATCAATTAACAGATTATTATCATGCAAAACCTACAGATTTGAATGTCAAATGTACAAAAGTAGAAGGCTGTCACAGGACTAATGAGGGAGAACTAATAGGAATATTTTGCTAGGCTTGGTTAACAGCTTTTACTTTGTATCTCTTTCAGGACTAGACATCACTTGACTTCTCCTTTGCCCACACTCCACATCTCCCTGCATTTTGCAGCAAGTTTTAGAGATAACATTTAAAGATTCATTCGTTAAGCTTTCTTCCTTCAAGTGACACAGGCCATTTTTGCAAACTCCCAGGAGAGTTTAGTAATGGTATTTCTTAGTCCTGTGATAAGGTAGGGTTAAACTGTTTTCCTCTCTGTTGCTTCGCAGAGTGTATCTGCTTTAAGTGCACAGTAATAGAAAAAGGGTTGTATTTCTCAGCCTAGGAAACAGGGCCACAGACACATCCATCATTCTTAAGCCAAAGGCTGAGAGACACAAGAATTAGTCTCTCATCTTCCCAGGAGTAGCAGGAAAGAAATAATGCTCAAGGTTTTGTTCCTTCTGATTTTGCAGCGAAATTTTCTATGAAGCTTCATTCAGAGTCTGTAAGTATGGACATGAAGTTGAATGTCCCATAATTTAAAATGGGATGCAACTTATACCAGCAGATATTGGCTTTGGACAACAAGTGAAACATGCTCTACATACTAATATGTGGTGGGAGAAAAGGGTGGCAGTGAATAGGGTAAGAATTTTCACTGTGACAGGGAGCCAGCAGCACATTCTGTTCACAGCTTTGGGAAACCATAGAGAGAAATGCACAGCACAGTCTACCTATGGCACCATTTGTTTTCTCCTTCCCACAGAGAACAGAGCTTTTTCTTTTTTAAAGCAAAAAAGTACATTTCAATTGGATCAAGAATAAAAGTGGTTGTCATTTATTTGTTTTTTAAAAATACAAAAGAATTTAGGATGCAAAGATTTATTTCTTGACATCTTGCTATTAACTTTGTGTGGCAAACAGTGTGTACAGTCCAGGCAAAGCACAAAACTTAAATGGCAACTTGTAGTAGTAATTTTCCCACTGGAAAAGGGTAAATCTATTGATTTGCCTTTTTAAGAGTTTTCATTCTCCTATGAAATTTACAAAGGATGAACATACTTTCCATTTCATAGCTTTAGAAAAAAAGTATGAACACTGTACATTTTAGCACCATGTAGGGAGATAAGATCAGTGCAGTAAATTAATTTTCTCTTTTCATAGCAAAAAGAGCATAAACCCTGCAGAGAGTGTTTGAGAGCTGACGTGATGGATCACAGTGCAGTAGCTCTATTATGACTGCATTATGCAAATGTTTCTATGCAGTCTTTTAAAATGTGTATGACAAAACCATTTTTGATGATTCACTGTACATAAAGACAGATTCTTGACTTTATGCAATCCCAATGACTTCTGTAAAGACATGTGGGTTTATTAAATAAATAAATACTTCTAACTACTTTTATTACAAAAAGAGAATTACCATTTGTAACAATGTAAGAAAAGGGGATCCAATAAAACAACAGGAGGTATTTTTGAACACTAATAGCAGAGTTTATACTACCATTGCTCATTCTTATGTTTGCATAAGTGAATACAAAATTAGGAGTAAATAATGCAGAAATGGGATCAGCTTCATACAAATCTCCAGAATTATCTCCAGATTGTGTCCCAACACAATCTCACAATCAGCAAAGCCCTTTTGAAAAACTGATCAGGTAGCTTAATCCAGAACTCATTTGCCTCTCCCAGACTTAAAAATCTACTCTTGGGAAGAAAATAGTTAAACATGTTAACATATTCAAGGAAACCTTACTGGGACATGAAGTCCTAATTTGTATTATTAACTTTTCATCTCCCATCAGCTAAGTTTGGGAACACCATGTGCATTCTCAAAACTCAGAGCACCTTAAAAGTATTTGAGACACAAATCTGGAAGACAAATCCAGAACCTCTTTGGAGACATTCAAGGAAGAGAACTCTCCACTCCACTACTGAACAAAGTTGATCAAAAGTTCTTCAAAATTTGAGGAAGTGTTGAAGATTAAAATGCCAAAGTTGAATTAAATATGCTAAAGGAAAATAAAGGGAAGCAAAACTACTAAACTGTACATGGTTGTACAAGAAACTGGATGGAATGGAGGACTCAGAATTAATGCAGCAACCTTAAGAGTGCTCAGGGTAGTGATGGACAGTGACTCTTACAAGGACCAAGTATCAGATTTCTCACTGGCTCCTTGAACCCAAACTAAACTGTAACTTCAGCTCTTTTAGCTGTGAAGGGGAATATTTTGAAGGTCCTACACAAGGGTCAGGGCAATCCCAAACACAAGTCCTGGTGAAGAATCGGTTGAGGGTAGCCCTTAAGGAGAAGAACTTGGGCTGTTGGTGGAAGGGAAGCTCCACATGAGCTGAGAGTGTGCACTTGCAGCCCAGTACGTCAAATCTATCCTGGGCTCATCCAGGGCCCCGTGGTCAGCAGGGCAGGGAGGGGATTCTGCCCCTCTGCCCCACTCTGCTGAGACCCCACCTGCAGGGCTGATCCAGCTCTGGGGTCCCAGCACAGCAAGGACAGGGACCTGCTGGAGCCAGGCCAGAGGAGGCACCAAGGTGATCAGAGGGATGGAGCACTTCTCTTATGAAGACAGCATACCAGAGCTTACTCAGAGAAGCTGTGGATGCCCCACCCCAAGGCCAGGTTTGGTGGGCTCTGAGCAGCCTGGTCTAGTGAAATATATCTGTGCCATGGCAGGGGGTTTGTAATGAGATGGTCTTTTAGGTCTCTTCAAACTCAGACCGCTTTATGATTCTATGATTATCTGTGCTTCTTAGGTCCAACTCCAAACATGCATTGCACAGTTCCCAGACACTTAGGTGTTCCCTGAACTGAAAGGGTAGCAGAAATATCATCTTTAGTTAACATGCTTTAAAGTTAGTCAAGTAATGGTAATCCTAAAAGAACTGACCTTAGTTAAACCTTTTTGAACTTCTGAGTATGGTGAGGGAAGAAAAACAAACTGAAAAACCCTTTGCCCAAATATCTGCTCTTATTCACAATACAGGTGGTAATGAATTTTCTGTCACTATCAAACTGAAATAAATTTAAGTAGCTGAAAGGCACCATATTCCATTACCAAGTCTTCCAGCCCATTCTAAAAAGCAATCTGCCATGTACTAAATTGAAAATACTGTCTGATTCGCTGAGACATCAAAACTTCACAATTCCAAAAAGTTCTGAGTGACAGATGTGATGAGCTGTTTTCTGCAGTGATCTATTGCTGCAGAGAGGAGAGTGAGGAACAGGAAAAACAAGACAAAAGAAGGTCACTAAGCCAGGAGCCAAAGAAATATTTAGGAAAAAAATATTTCCTTTGATGCTTCAGTTTGCTAACACCGACTGTGAGAGAAAATATTTAACAAGACATGCCCATAATGCAGCTGTTCAGTCCTTCTATGCCCAAGTAGTGTGTGCATGTTGCCCTAAGCTGTTACATAAAATTTCAGCTGAAAACTATGATTTTCTGACCATTTGCTGAAGAAAACTAACATATCTAAATTGCTGAGTCTAAGAGATGCATTCAAAAGTCTCAGCTTTTTTTTTTTCAGAGGTGGTATTTTAGATGGTGAACATGTAAATAAATATAAAACAGGTGTACCTATTCATATTTCCTATTTGTATTCTTTAAATTAAATGAGGAATTTCCAGGATATTTCTTTTGTGAAGCCCTATCCTAGACACAGAACAAGAAAACAATCTTTGAAGGGGATTTGGAGGCTTGTGGATCACACTGGGTGAAACAAAGATTGGTTCTTCCATCGAAAAGGTGGTGTGGGGTTTGTTTTGGGTTGTTTTTGGTTGGCTGTTTTTTATTTTTTGGGTTTTGTTAGGTTTTTTCCACTTTGATCTGAATAAATGAAGTAATGAAATTAGTTGTAATATTTTAGATGATTTTGTCACAGAAACACAAAGAAAGCTATTTAAGACATAAAAGGAAAATATCTTCCTCAACATATAGGAAGATTTGCTAGTGAACAAGCAAACTGAGCAAAGGGGATTCTCTATAAAGAGCAGGGGTAGTCAACAGTATGGCTTTTAATGAAGTGTGTAAAAGTAAGGAATGAGCTTCAGAGAGCTGGAAGAAGCATTTTGTACAGGTACTTGAAAATCCCTAGGGATGAGATGAGGGTTATCTCTACATCTTCAGGCTGTATATTGGTGCCTATGACCTCATTTCTTCCTTTTTTCCTTTCCTTCAGATTAGGAAGAAACTAAGGTTCCTACCCTTCTTCAGAAGAATAAGGAACCCTAAAGATGTATTAGGTTGTGTTAGTATCCAGTACACAGAAATATATGTCTGGCAGAGCAAGAGTAAGAATCACTGCAGTACTTAACTGGAAGGGACTTGCATTAAAGGACAATCCTTCTCCCCACTGTGGCTTTGATTTTAATTATGTACAGCTAAACTTCAGTTTTGCTACCTGCAAATTTCTGCAATATTACTGATATTCAATATCATTGATACTGATTTTTGCTGTCCCAGCAAGGTGTCATGACAGTAACTGTGATCCCTAGAATCGTCTGTTTCAGCCTGAGAGTGAGCTCAACAAAATATTATGCTGGATAAATAATTACCTCTTACGCCGTAAACAAGGCATATTTTTCCATTTTTCCTTCAGCTTCATAGAATTTATACATTCTCATAAAAATGCCTCTGGAGGGAGACACAGCCCAAAAAGTGGCTTATACCTGACATGAGAAGAATAGAATTAAGTGTTCACAAAAATATGCAGATATCTATTTTCAAACTTACATGAAAATAGTCACAATAATCTAGTCTGACTGGGTCTGAATTCTGACGAATTTTTTTAACTCTTTCTCTTACACTTCATGACAAAAAAAAAACCAAACAACTTGCTTTATTGAGTTAGTTAAATGCTGCATTTAAAAAAAGAATAATGATCAAAAGCATTAGGTTGCTTGCCTTCTACTTTCATAAAAGTCCTTTGTAGTGTTCTCATAATGGGCTTTGGACATGTAAAAGATCCCTGTTTTGCTTATGCCTTCATTTCTTTGTACCCTGTCACTGATCATATAGAATCTGATATTCACTCTGTTTGAGACCAGGCTCTTACTGATACAAAGTCACTGAAGATCAGGCTCTTTTTTTATATTCATTAGTGCATACATGCTTTAAAATATAATAAGTCAGTACAGATTTTTGTTGGCACATGCAAATTACTGAATGTTCTTGTAAACCTTATGTTGTGAAACAGATAATTAGATTTTGGGTTGGGCTTTTTTGGGTTTATTTTCAAGATGACTGTTTGGAGTTTTCCAATATACCTAGAACATTTTTATCCTATACCCTGAATTTATACAATGACAATGTCAGGATTTTTCCTGTTCTGTTAGGTACATTGTGTCCTTTCTTTCTGCATCAGTACAAAGCATATATTGACTGAAAGAAGAAGAGAGATATACTATAGAAAGGCAACATTTTCTCAGTGAAAATAGCATGAAAAGGTACAGTTTACAGAGTGATTCATTGGATCTGGAAGAACTTATGTATTAACATTTTCACATATGTAGTAATTATCTCAACTAGATTTCACACTGAAGCCCTCCTTTTCCCGTCAAAAAACCAAGACCATATGCAAATAATTCCCATGTCATTTGGATGATTTGATAGTGCTGAAGCACAGTAATAGAATAGCAAAAACATTTGCATTATCATGCAACTAAGGCGCATAAAGGTGTTGTCAAAACATCTCCCTTGTGTTGAGTTCACTTTATTTGGCTGCCAAACCACCCAGCTACTTTCTTGTTCCCCATCCTCAAAGGACAGGGAGGAGAAAAATTAAGATTGAAAAGCTTGTGTTTACAACAGACTTGACTTGAAGGCTGTGGTCAGTCCATGGCAACTCCTATCTGCAGTTCCTTCATCCTCACACTTTTCCCCTACTCCAGTGTGGTTACAGATGAGCCATGGCCACCTCTCACAGCCCCTACCAGACCAAGGGCACCTACAACCAATATCTCAGATTTCCAGATTTTTCTGACAGCCTTAAAATCAACCAAGATCAATTTTTTTTTTTTTTTAAATGACTTTACTTTCTCAAACCAGGATGATGGAAAAGATGGTACAATCCTAGCCTGGAAAGATGTATTTGCATTATAAGCAATAAAGACAAAACATTCTTGAGAAGTCAAGTCATTCACCCAGAAAGAAAAGGTGTTCTTGTCCAATATTCCCGAATTTGTCCTTTCCTACAGAGGTGTCTTACAGAGTAAGAAGATGAGAACACCATGGGTGAGGAATCACAGGGTGTCCAACTCTCTCAGGAAAAATACAGGATTCAGACTAGGATTCCTGTCCCACTACCCTGCTCCTTTTTGTCAAAGCATTAAACATTTCCAACCTCTGCCCATGGCAGAAGCACACTGGGAACAGTGGCAAGGCACATCTGAACACATGTGGGCTGGAAACTCCTGGAAACTACAATGATTTGCCCTTTTTGAAGAACCCTAGGAATGGGGACTGAGAGAACTGTCACAGTCCTCTGGACCAAACCATTCCAGAAAAAAAAATTCTCACTGTGGAGGTGATGCTGACTTCCCGTGGTATCCATACATCAGGATGAATTCCTCCTACAATTCCCAGTCAGTGTTCAGAGAGACCATGATCACAAAAGCAAGAAATAACTATATATTTCTATTTAATATTTAACACATGGCACTGGGCTTCTTTGAGAGGGATTCATAGCTTGACTTCCTAAATGCAGAAATTATGCAGAACTAGTCAGTCCTGAAAAACAGAAACCAAGTGGGCACTTTTAGACAGCTATGAAATAGGCACTGCATGATTCCACACACTACAAGGCAAAGAGCTGCTGATTATTTATCACCATGCTTTGTAAAGCAAGTGTAAAATTTTAATCCTTTATGTAGTACTTCATTACACTTCCTTTGCATTAAATAGCTTCATAGCACACAAAGTTCATCTCATAAAAAAAAAAATTAGAAGATTTAAGATCAAATCATTATCTGTGTATAAATGTTTAATATGTTTATAGTAAAAGTGGGGAAAAATAAATTATTTCAGACCTTAGGAATAATGCTTCACTGGTAGGCTGCACAAACTCAGAGTAAGAAAATTACAAGGCAACTCAGAGAATGAAAATTACAAGGCAAAGGGCAGCAGAGCATCAAATGTATTCAAGAAAACAAAACCAAATGAATCAAACAACAAACCCCCAGCCAAAACAACAAAACCAAATAAAATCCAATATTCTTACCCTCCAAAGCCCAAACACAGAGGGAAATTGAATTTTGACCTTGTTTACAACTTTACACTAGTAAATTTCAACTGGTATCATGCTTAAAAATTAAAGACATTTACTCCAAATGCTCTGTCTAGGTTTGGCTTTTTTGTTTTGTTTTTTTTTTAATTGCAGCTACTACACAGGTTCCCACAGGAGCAGAAGTTCATGTGTAATATGTGGAAAGAGGTTCAGACATAAAACCTACCACAGAGAACAATGTCCTTTTTGTAATCCAAAGGGTTTTCCAGGCAAGGATAGCAGATTCAGACTGTGGAAAATTATTGTTTTTCCAGATGGTTGCATTCAGGAGAGGAAGGAGTAGGTAAATGCAAGCTAAAGTCAATGTCCTCAAATATCATAGGGAAATTTTCCTAGTGCACCAGCATATCTTCAGCAGAGCAGCAGCCCCCTTGAGCCTGTACCATGGAGCACACAGGATCACAGGGTTTGGAACTGAGTCCAGTCATTAACTCAGCACTGCCAGGCCCACCACCAAATCTCTGTGGTCTGTATCTCTGTGTCTTTTTGAGCACTTTCAGGGCCAGTGGTTGCACCCCCTCCCTTAGCAGCCTGTTGTAAAGCCTGGTCACCTCTTCAGTGAAGAAATTTCCCCTAATATCACATCTAAACTTCCCCTGGCGAAACCTGAGGCCACGTCCTCATGTCCTGCCATTTGTAAGCCAGTATAAGATACCAACCCCACCTGGCTATAAACTCCTTTCAGCTCTCCTCTGGGACTCCTTTTCTCCAGGCTGAACATCCCCAGTTCCCTCAGCCACTTCTCTCAGACTTGTGCTCCAGACCTTTCCCCAGCTCTGTTGCCCTTCTCTGGACAAGCTCCAGCCCCTCAGCGTCTTCTTGTGGTGAGCAGCCCAAAACAGAACACAGAATTGAGGTGTGCCCTCAGCACAGGGGACAGTCACTGCCCTGGTCCTGCTGCCACACCACTGCTGATCCAGGCCAGGTGCCATTGGCCTTCTTGGCCACCTGGGCACAGCTGGCTCATGTTCAGCCACTGTCAACCAGCACCCTCAGGTCCTTTCCTGCTGGGCAGGTTTCCAACCACTCTGCCCCGGGCTGCAGTGCTGCCTAGGGTGGCTGTGACCCAAGTGCAGGACCTGGCACCTGGCCTTAGACTTCATGCCATATTCAACACACCACACCAAACAGATCTTTACCAGAATCAGACCATTGGCCAAGAACTTGTTCTATTGACAAAATTTCTCTGCAAGTTTTCTGTAAATGTAGTAAATGAGGCTCTCACCCTAATTTACATGGATTTCATATGATCTTCCTCTAATATGGATAAATGAGAAACAATTAACTGTGTGATGGAGCCAGAAGATTAAAATCAACCAAGGAGGAAGGTTAGCACAGTGATACTTGTACTAACCAGCAGGGCTTCAGTTCATTAAGCAGTGGGATGTCTTTGTGCGCATTTGCTCCAGACCAATTATAAGGTGCTTGGAGGAGGCCCAGTGTGCATTCATCAGCTGCTGAATAGTCACATGAGTCTGTGCAGGTACATCCTTGATCCTGGCAGAGAAGCATTTGCAGCAAAGAGTTTTGCTGTGATCTGTGACACACACACACACAGCCCCCCGCTCCCTCCCCCGCTGCCACCTTCCCAGCAAAACACCTGCAGGGTTTTTTGTCACATGGAATTATTAGGAATGAAGACTAGAGGCCTTATTTAGAGAAGGATCCTGATGTACTGGAGATTCTGTAAGCATATATTATATTAAACTCATATCCTCATCATAGCATAGTCAAAATATAGAGAAAAGGGGAGGAAGGGAGGAAGCAAGGAAGTGGGAAGATGGGAAAGGAACATGCAAGAGTCAGCAGTGCAATAGCTCCGTCAGTATCTGTACAGGAAATGCTGTTTCCTACTCTAAACCTCTAATTTTTAGGTTAAGTGAATCACATTGGTGAGACTATAGCTCTGAGAAATTCACCAAACCTTTCAGAATTTGCATTAATTTTTTTATTCATTTGATCATCTCTGGAATACTTGCTACTGCAAATGACATGCTGAACTTTCTCATTCTAATATAATGCATTATTTACTTTGCATGTATACACATTACCAAATGCGCCTGCAATAATTTCTGAAGTAATTTTGTGTTTCCTAAATCTTTGTTTGCATTTCTTATTCAGTGTATGAAATCCACCTTTTCTCTTCCTACTCTGACCTTATCTTATCCCCAAACATATCAGCTGACAGATGAAGCTCTCATACAAATTACCTGTGCAGGAACAGAAGCCTGGCAGTTATTGTGAGAGGAATTCAATATCTACAGAAAGGAAGATTTCAAAAGGATGAATGAGAATTTATACCTCAAATTGCATTTTCTCTTAAATACAGCAGTCCCTAAAAATAGAATGGCTCCAAATACAAGACAACCTCTGATTTTTGCATGCATTTATTTTACTGCATGAAGATTACTTCTTCTTCCCACCACACCCTACCATTCTCCTCTCTCATCTACCCCCTACACATTGACTCCTTAGCCAAGATTTCCATCTCAGATTTCTTGACCTTTCCTCCCTCCTATTGAACATCTCCACTCATCCCAGTTTTAGATAAAATGTTCTGTCTCACACCTATCCTATGCCTTAAGCTGTGGAGTGTTAGATTCCCCACACTAATTTTCTGGCTGTGTTGTGGAGGAGGTGTTGGAATCATTGTCTATCACTGGCAGAAGATTTGTCTGCTGGCTTTCCCGAGCAGGAGTCATCATCTCCCAAATCACCTCCTCCTGACTCTTTCAGCAGAGCGGGATTTTTTAACCATGCTCAAAATAGATGGGGCAGGAAAAAGGAAAACAGATTGAACCAGTAAGTAAAGGAAGGACTGAAATCCATTGCTTCATTTATCATATGGCCATTTGATAAAAGAATCTGCTTCTGCATCTTTCATTAATCACTTTGTAACATAATTCAAATGGGAGGAGTGAAGGAGTCCCATCTCAGACTTAGTCTGTTGAATACTGGGAGATGTGAAGTAAATTCTTGGAAGGACTGTATTAGATAAATACAAATTAAACAACAGCAGAGAGCAACATCCCTTCTTGGAACACCATTCTTCAAGAACCTAGGTCTTGCTGTAAGAGTTTCAGTCCCTCTGAAAACAGTTTTCTAGCAATTTTATCTTCCTCTTCTCTTGGACTGTTTTGCTAGAGTGCAGTGAGAAGTTACCCTTTCTTAATCACAAAAAAAACCTTTCATTTGACTGGATGAAGAGGTTGGTTGTGGATCTACAACATCTCATTCTGTTGCTTGTAAACTCTAGCATTTACAAGCTTAAAGGTTTTGTAGAAGCTCCATTTGCCTCTGCAGATCTATGTCTATTCAGATTGATAATAATGAGAATGCTTAGGGTTATTACAATCTCTAAATAACATATCTGCTGAGGCTAACAAATAGCTTCACTGTAGTCTAATAGCTATTTATTAACATAACTAAAATTAATTAGGAGGTGGCTTATCCATGCAATCAAAAAAAATCAGTTAAGATGAGAAAGATGAATAGAATTTATGTTTTACCTATTTTGTTGAGAGATAAACAGATACATCATGACAATTAATGTGACTGTTGCTAATTAAAAAACAGTCTTCACAATGGTAATTTCTGTTGTAATTTTACATTTGGGTGGCTCGTACTAGACCAGGCAGGCTTTCAACTCTATGAGCTAATTTTTGCTTACCTTGTTTTTCTCTCCTCCTCCTTTATGTTTATGATTCCTATCATCATCATTACCATGAGCTATTTGCCATGTAGCACTACTTTTCACTGTACAAAGACTTATTTTTAAAAAGCCCTTTGCTGTATAATGCTCTATCCCACATTACTCTACAATGTAATTTCACTCAACAATTCCAAAGCTACACAGCATGAAGGAAGAAAAACAGTGAATTACTGCATTTTCTGCATCTGACTGAAGAAGTAGAGGGATTAGGCTGGATGCTAGCAGGAAAAAGAAAAAAGTTAAAGCCACAGACTAAGGAGAAAATGTATGCTTTCTGATCCATTGCTGCATAGCAGGTCACCAAAAAAACCCAAAACAATGTAGGAGTAGGTCTTTAACAATTTGCTGCACCTAAATTTGGGCAGTTTACACTACCTCAAAAAAGCCTTCAGTTTGCTCATTCAAAGGCTGATCTGCAGGTCTGAGATATCAAGAGACTCTAAACTGGGGATTGGCAACCCTACCCAGTGTGGACTGGTTTATAAAATAATATTAATCCTACTTAGACTATATATTTTCTGGGTAGATGATGTCAGAAGCAAAAAAAGAAAGAAAATGATTAGGGCAAAATCTTCTGGGTAAAGGAGAATGCTATTGAATTCTCAGAGAAATACCAAGGAGGGAAGAAAGCCGACAGTTCCAGGAATTTTCCAGTCACAGATTTTTCTTCATAGAATGGAGGCAGATGAATTTTGTCTAGGTCTGATTGTATGTAAGTTTAGCTTATGCAAAAATTAATAACTTTTAGAGGACTGATGCAAAGCATGTGAAAATGGTTAGGGAAGATTTTATTGACTTTAATAGGCTTGGATCAACTTTTAAAAGCTCAGCAGTATTTCCCAGCTGACAAGCAAATGGTACATTACCCTTTGCCAAACAGTGTATCTCCCTGTTTAGCCTCTTTTATTTCTATTTCGTAGTAAAAGGTAGTTGGTGTTGAGACTCAGACCACAAAGCTTGCAGTTCACCAGAGGAGGGAGGAAGGAAACTCCTCTGCAGAGCTCTGCCATTTGATCTCTTTAGTGACACTCATGGCTGCTTTGCTAACGTCAAGGGCAGAAACTTCACCATGGAAAGTTGTAAAGGGAATAATGTAAAACCTGACATTGTATAAGCTAAATTCTCAGAGATCACGTTCTGTATTTGTGTTTCCTTGGCAAATTGGTTGATTGTAGATAATAGTAGCACTTAAAAGATGAAGCTGGACCCAGTTCAACCTTTTCCTACTTGCAAACCTTTTCAAGAGATGGGGCTGCACTGGGTGGTATAACAGCACATTAATGATTCCATGATTCTATAAATATTGCTAGTGGTCAGTAAAGATGGGCAGTAATTCCCTTACCTTACTTGAAATCCATGTTAAACTGGAGGAAATTAGTTCCTTCTCTTTCCTTGAAGAGGGAATATGACTATCCATCATACATTACAAAAATCATGGAATGTTTTTTCTTGGAATGGACCTTAAAGATCATCTTGTTGCAACCCCCTTTCATTAGATCACATTGGTCAAAGCCCCATCCCACCTGTTCTTGAACATTCCAGGGATGGGGCATCCACAAAATCTTCGGGCAGCCCATTCCAGTGTCTCACCAACATTTGTCAACACTTCTATATTTATATTTTACACAATAAATACTTTATACCAAGTCTGATAGAGTATTTGAGCAGGAAGCCTAAAGCTAAAACTATGGCACTCTGATAGCATAAGCAATTTATTTAACCTTCATTTTTAAAATTCCAAATAGCTTTCTGCAATAGAAAAGGAATGGAAGACACCAAATCTCTCTGGAACAATGGAGAGTTTGAGACTCAAAAGAACAGCAGCCCTGGGAATGCAGGCTGTCAGAAAAAACCATGAATATATAATCTCCTGAGAACTAGAATAACCTCAGCCTGCCATGGTTCTGACCTCTTTTCTGGCCCTTAGAACCCTTTCATTTTTTGTTTAATTTTTTAATATTTATTTAAATCTCCCATGCTTCCCGTTCAAACATTTATTTTAATAAAACTTTCCAGTTCTCTGAGTTTTTCAAATGCCCTCAACTTTGGCTTAATATTATAATGGAAGTACTGGCTGAACACTGAACTCCAGCAGTCTGAAGGGTGACGAGGATAAATATGGAACTTAATGGTGGATAACTGACTTTGATGCAGTTTCATCAATCAGAAAGAGATAAACTACTTTCTCCTCTTGCAGTAACCCTTTTTAAGAAAAATGTATTGATTTTTTTTTTCATCAGATAGACATATTAACCAGCAAGGCACACAATGCATTCTCCTGTCTTCAGGGGCATTTTGAGCAGAGATTGATTTTTTTGGCTCTATGGGAAAACAGTCACTATTGAGTGATAAACTCCAAAAAAATAAAAAAGTGTCCTTCCTCTTGCACTGCTGCCAGAGGCACAGAATTAACATTCACAAAATTTAATTTGTGAAAGATGAGAAAAAGAATACTTCTCCTCCCCACACCCCTCCCAGTAAAACTTTTGATTTGTGGACACAAGAATCCATGGTAGGAGAATAGATATGCTAGTAAAATTAAAGAGAAGCATATTTGATTGCTGTAATATTCCATTAATGAGCCTATCTGTACAGTAATTGGGTGATACAGCCCACTCAGGCCCCTTTGTGACTGATCATTAAAGATCCCATGGCACTCTTCACAAGGGTAGACTTATCCTCCCTGTCCTTGCCAACTTCAATCACAAGTGATAATTTTGTTCTGCCTATCTATATTTTCCCTGCAGTTCTATCTGGANATAATTTTGTTCTGCCTATCTATATTTTCCCTGCAGTTCTATCTGGATAAGACTTTGCTTTTCATTTCCCATACAAAAACTGTTGTACAACGTTTCTGTGTGCTATTGGAGAGCTGCAGTTTTCTATTCTGGAGATTACAATATCAGATGGAATTATTTCTCTATTATGGATATGACAAAATATTACAATAGTCTTTTGGAAGTCCATGCTGCTTACTTAGGTGAATAAGAATAGGTCTATTTAATTCTCAGCTGAAAAGTGGGGCTGCAATAGGACAACTGCTTTTGATGGCTCCAATTTTGAAACTTTGCAGAAAAGAGCAGAATTCGACATGTGGAATCAGCACAATTTGAAAATGTGTTTGAGCAGAGAGAAACAAAATTCAAAACCAAAGCCAGTGGTTGCACAGGAACTGCCGTGCTGCCAAGTGATCTGAGCACCATGAGTGCATGAATTTTTAATGCACATGTACACTTGCAAAAAGACATACTTGTTTTATTGACTTCAATAAGTTTAATACATAATGAAAATTTGTCTAGAAAAGTTAATTATGTTGTATAATAAAATTGTAGTTGGTGCAATGGTAGTTCCTAATGCAAGCCATGTGGTTTTCCTGAAGGAAAGACTGGAAACTGGACTCTAGTCCTGACTCACAGTAAAGCCTGGCTGTTGAGAAATCCTTGACTTCAGTACAATTTCATAAACCATGGTAGCTGTTCTGGTAGCAAGGTTGTAACTAATTAATGTATTGGTTTTTGGTTTTTTTTCTTATGGCCTCTCACCCACTGAAGGAAGGCAGAAATTTAAGTTCAGCTTTTAACTAAAAAAACCTCTGATAATTTCTGAAGTAGTCTAACTATCACATTTTGTGGTATGATAGGTAACCCTGTTTGTTTCTCTTTGCAAGGTTTTTGCTAAAAGCATATGGTGAAAAATGAAACTGTTTAGAA